>JAFNEN010001123.1:0-57745 GCA_019343175.1 Oedothorax gibbosus | reverse complement strand
AAAATATATTGTCTTTTCATTAAAACGATACCCGATGGTTCTGAAAGCAAATTATAAATTATTTTCAAGAAAAACAGATCAGTTAAAAATATTCTTATTTTGGACGAAGATAATTTTTGATACCAAATGATATTTATTCGCAACTATCCGCAGCCAATGTTTGCGGTTCTTATAGAGGAAGAATTGTTCTTTACAACCATGCAAAAATTATGGCGCGACTCGGCGCGACTTGCGTTCAAAAAGCTCTTTATATTTCAGATACATAATTTTAAATTTATGAAAAAAGGGGGTTTGATATACAATTAATTTCTACAATTAAATTTGAATAAAACTCTTAAAAATTACATTACATATTCTTTTACTTACCTCCTTTAGAAGAATCCATCGTGAAATATAGCAAAAAATTGTCCAGAAAAAAATTACAGCGAGCTGAAAGTTAACTCTCTTTGACGACACTGAAAACAAAAATGCGCTCCCCCGAAAGAGGGTCAAAGTTCAACTGATAAGGAGGGGCCCCAGGGGGCGCTGTGGGAAAAAAAATGTGGGGTATCATATTCTTTGTTTATTTCTTCATGTCATGGCATCATTCTTTTTTCTCACAGTCAAATTTCGGAAAATCGACTTTTGGCCGCCTAAATTCGCTAAATACCCCACTGTGCGACAGTAGGCATGGATGTCACTAAAACCTAAAACAAACCAAATAAAACATAAAAAAAAAACTCCAAATGATCTGGTACAGCGCCACACTCAGTCTTTAAAAAGCGATAAACCCAACTGAAATGAACTAATATCAGTAATATCATTGTTTCTCTTTTGCCAATTTTCTCTTGGATTTTGTCATACAAATGACTTTGTAAAATAACTGTAATTTTACGGAATATTTTCTTATTTAAATACTAATTTTTCCCAATTCTTCCTAGTCGTAATTCGTCCTCGCGAAAAACAACGGTGTTTGAATACCTGTTACCTGTGGTCCATCTAAAACTGTAAGACACGAAATATGAACATGCACAATGCAGCCCGTAATGGCGACCTGTGTAGGGTGAGGCAACTCATCGAAGCGGGAGTGTCCTTGGATAGCCTCAACGAAGAGGGACAGACCCCTCTGCACTTGGCAGCTTGTTATGGTCAGTACGAAGTGGCAGGACTGCTCATCAACAGTGGGTGTAACATCAATCTCAAGGATTGTTGTGGTCGTACACCTGCGATGTCGGCTGTTGAATTGGTCAGGAGGGATATTGTGGATCTCCTCTTTCATCGTGGAGCCCAAGTAAACTGCTTTGATGACGACGGGTGGGGACTCCTTCATACGGCCTGTTTGAATAATTTAATGGACATCGTGCGTCTTATCCTGGACAATGGAGGAGCAGACCTCAATGCTGCAAACATAAATGGGGACACTCCTCTCATGTTGGCTGCAAGATACGGGAATGAGGACGTCGCAGCCCTCCTTGTCCAAACTGGTGCAGACATCAACAGAAGTAATGTTAATAAGACCACTGCCCTGCATGATTCTGCTATGGAAGGTCTGACCTGGCTTCTCCAGATTCTTCTGGAGAAGAAGGGACTGGATGTCAGCCCTCAAGATGTCGATGGTAACACGCCTTTGCATCTCGCTTGCCAGGATGACTACTGTCGAGAGGCCATAAAGCAACTCTTGGACGCAGGCGCCGACATCAACGTGAAGAACAATCAAGGTAGAACTGCTCTGAGTGAAGGTATTTGGAACGATACATTAACCATCGAGGAAATCGGGTTGTTTGTTCAAAAAGGGGCCTTTTTGGAAAACTGTGATTACGAGAGAATATCCCAGGGCACTTTTCTCAAAGAGGATGTTATGAAGGATGTGGAATTATGCACTCAATCCGTAGTGAACAAGTTCAACCATCAGTCCTTGGCTGCTTTGAAAAGCATTACTTACTTTGCTAGAAGGCTCCCAAATGTCGATAACTTTAAATTAGGAGCTCGAGATATCGATGAAGTGGAAAACTTGGTCAAATGTGAGATAGAGAGAAACACTTTCTGTAATGTGGTCAAGGTACACCCAATATCTTTAAGTGCCCTCTGTGTTCTATCTCTAATAACTTGCTAGTCAGGCAAGAAACGAGCTGCTTCTCCAGATTTCGCTTTCGGTCATTCATCATTTTAAAAAATTCATTACTAAACTACATAGTATGCTTTTTTTAAATCTAGAATTATATTAATTTTATGTTGAACCTATATTTAATATTATAAAATATGTTATCTGTTGCTTAGTACCTAATGCATATTTTTTTTAATCCATTTATTAACATTTTATTCTTAATAAAGCAATTTTTCTATTGTTATTACCCAATATATTTAACTTTGCCCTTAATATGTCATCATAATTCTTCTTGGTTCCTATTAATGTTTAAAGTTAAAATGGTTAGATTGTATTGTCTCCAGATTTCGGCCATTCATCATTTAAAAAAATTCATAACTAAACTGCGTAGTATGCCTTTTTAAATCAAGAATTATATTAAATTAATGTTGAACCTATCCTTTGTGTTACTTTTTTTCCCTTTTTGCAAATTATTATTGTATCGATGTCTGTAATCTGAATTTGTTTGACATGATGGAAATGCATCAGTCAGAAATTATGTTAAATATAATCATGTTTATTCAACGAAGTATTTACCAATAGTCCCGAGCACATACTCCATTGCCTCTGTTTGACGTGGAAGAACGTCAACGACGACCCACTTTTCTTTTTGGACTTTCTCAGGGTTGCACACACCATGGAACTGGTCTAATTTTGATCCATAGATATGTAAAAAAGTGCTAATTCAACAGGCTGTTGTATTTGTTAATCCTATGTTTTTTTTGCACTTAATAGGGAACTTTCGCATAGGGTTAAGGGGAAACCATAACGCTAACCTTATTTGTGTTTATTAAGTATTCACAAAGAATAAGGGATGCCTTGCAAAAATGCCCTTGTTGCATAGCGTTAGCGTCTAACAAAAGATTCCACTGCACTTGCCCAAAATACGGCTGCCACACTATTTTCTTCCCCTCTTTGGCCATTTTCAGGGGTTGTAGTTTGGCATGTTTCTCCCATCAGTTGAGACTATGAGGGTTGGTAGCGTAATAAAAGCAAATTATCCTTATACGGCCCCCTACTCTACAAGCAGGTCGAGTCAATAATGAAGTGCGCGTATTCCAAGATCTTACTAGTCAGCTGAGACTTGTTCGGCGCCTGCTTCAGGGGAGGTATTCTTTACTAATAGACATCCTTACAACGCATTTTCAATATGGGTTAGGCCATTAGTGCCTATAGATTCCCATTTTTCAAACGTTTTGCTTTTTTAAATTGTAATTAAAGTTAGCTGGATTAGCACAAACACGTTTTTAAGAAAAAATTATTTAAAAGAATATGCATCAATATTAAATCTGCAATTTATAAGAATACTTAAGATTTTTTAGTTCGTGTTCGAGTTTTTCGATTATAGTAAACATTTTTACAGGGTAAAAATCCATAGGATATTGAGTTGATTATTTGGTAATTTCCAAAAGTAAACGTGTGTTATTAGAATAAAATTGTTTTGAAGCTTATTTTAAAGTATAAATAACAATAAAAGCAAGAACTTCTAAAAGAACTGACACAACAATCTACTTTCCTGTTACTTTAACACTCATAGAAATTATTATTTTTAAACTTTTAGAGGCGGCCATTTAGCTTTTAATTTTCATTAATTTTCTTTCACAAATTCAATGAATATTCTTCATATTTTGTTAAATTCAATTACATAAATAATCAATAATTAAATGCAAAATTGCTATCTCTAAAAATGTAAACAAAATTTATCATTATATCAATTTATATTTTTTCGAGCAGTTATTCAAAATTTTGAAAAACATACCATTGATAGTTTGCTTCAAATATCTTCAAAAAAACAAATATAAACTAAAACAAGAAGTTCATAAAGAACTAAAATAGCCTACTTTCCTGTTACTTAAATACTTACTGAAGTTCTAATCGGGAAAAAAACTAGGTTCATAAAGTAAATATCATCAACAGCCGTTTCTACACTAGATTTATACACATTAGAAAGAAAAAAAAATCGAAACACAGCACCCAGCTATAATTTAAACTTCTAAAAGCCAAAATCAACTATTTTCCTTAATATTCGTTCGCAAATTAATTAAATATTATTTATCATCTGCTCGTGATTTATTTGTAGTTCGAAGAATAAATATTTATTAATAACAAAAGTAATGAAACTACTCCGAACTGCATTAAAAAACAAGAAATATAAATTAAAACTAAGCATAATTGCATGCAAAAGTATGCCTTGCCGCTTTCTTGGTAGATAATTAATGAATAATCAAAGAATCAAATTGTTCTACATTTTATGACGTCATTCCAAACTGATTCATGAAAAATATTATTTTGCTTCAAATATGTTTAAATAAAGTTTCTCATGCCATTGTTGATTTGGCAACAGTGATTTAAATGACTCAAAATTGAATTTCAATGCTAATTCAATGGGAAATTCGCCGACAGATAGTAGATTTATGTCCGTCCGGACGTACAGGCAGACGGACAAAAAGTATGAAAGTTTGGTATCTGAGGTCATAGCTTTCTAACAAAAAAAAGAATTTTTAAGATCCGATGATTAGAACCGATTTTGGAAGGGGGGTACAGACAGACAAACGGACAGACAGATGGACAGACAGACGGACAGACATACGAACAGACAGACGGACAGACATACGAACAGATGGACAGACAGACAGTTGGACATCAACCGCATTTCAATACCTACAGTGATTTAAATGACTCAAAATTGAATTTCAATGCTAATTCAATGGGAAATTCGCCAACAGATAGTAGATTTATGTCCGTCCGGACGTACAGACAGACGGACAAAAAGTATGAAAGTTGGGTATCTGAGGTCATAGCTTCCTAACAAAAAAAGAATTTTTAAGATCCGATGATTAGAACCGATTTTGGAAGGGGGGTACAGACAGACAGACAAACGGACAGACAGGCATACGAACAGACAGACAGATGGACAGACAGACAGTTGGACATCAACCGCATTTCAATACCTACAGTCAGGGCCGTCGCGAATGGGGGGCGAAGGGGGCGTCTCGCCCCCCCCAAGTTTTTATTTCAAATGGTCATTCGGCAAATTTTAGAAATGTATGTCATTTTTATTTTGATAACGAAGCATAAAATTTTTAGTGAAATGTGTACACAGATTAAAATCCGAAAACAATGCAAATGCCGACTCAAAAAACTTCCGACAAACATTAAGTCATTCGGCAAATTATGTTTGTCATTTATATTTTAATGCCGAACAATGATTCTTTTAAGTGAAATGTGTATACAAATCAAAATCCGGACACTACGCAAATGCTGCCTCACAAAACTCCTGACGAACCATTAAGTCATTCGGCAAAGTTTTAAAATGTTTGTCATTTATATTTTAATACCGAACAATGATTCTTTTAAGTGAAATGTGTATACAAATCAAAATCCGGACACTACGCAAATGCTGACTCACAAAACTCCTGACGAACCATTAAGTCATTCGGCAAAGTTTTAAAATGTTTGTCATTTATATTTTAATGCCGAGCAATGATTCTTTTAAGTGAAATGTGTATACAAATCAAAATCCGGACACTACGCAAATGCTGACTCACAAAACTCCTGACGAACCATTAAGTCATTCGGCAAATTTTAGAAACGTTTGTCATTTATATTTTAATAACAAACTGGGGTGAAATTTGAGTGAAATGTGTTACACAGATCAAATTTTGGACACAACGCAATCACGGAGGGTGGTTAATCAAGCTTTTTTTCATCAAATAGGTAACTTTTTTCAATTGCCCAAATAATTTTTACATAGAACTTCCACTCTCCTACCATCTCGTTTATCGTACACTCGTTTACGTTTCAATTACATTGAATTGTATAATTATCGTTGTTTGAATTTCCACTCTGCAATCTGAGAAGAGTGCGATGATGTATGATGTGCATTAATCATAAATTAAGATCTTTATATGAAACGGCCAAATGTGCAAATAACAAAATTGTATAGTGAAGGCGCAGCATGTATGGACGTATGTATTCTACCGAAATGTAGTTCAGAATCCGCTCTTTAAAAAAAAATCTTCGCAAAAAAATGAAGCAATTGGCTCATGTGGGGCCAGAAATTTTATTCCATGATAAAAGACAGTGCAGAGAAGTATGCTTAGTTTTGTAAAATTCGTTATTATTGTTGCATTTTTATTGGACTGAACATGTTTTTCAAAAAATTCTTAATTCCTTCCTTCATCGTTCGACATGAGAAGATTCATGATGAAAACGACGTAGATTATTGGAGCAAATAGTTTATTCAGTATCTTTTTTTAAAACGAATAAACAATTTGCGTTAATAGTGTACGTTTTTTTTTTCACGAGTCTTCTCATGTATCATTCGCAAAGTTAAAGACTTTTTCTGAATATTCATCGTTCGAGTTGATAAAAAAAGCACAACACGTCAATACAAAACAGTTGGGACAGACAAACAAACTGAAAAAGGGGATAAATGGAAACATCTCTGTTCCCCAGACTCACAACGCATGATAAGAGTTCAAGGGAAAGTTATCTGAGGCAATAAAATGACCCCCGTCTTCCACGAAAGACGTTACAAGGGGGTATTTTTGTTGGACTCCCCACTCCTACAAGGTTGCAATGAGGGGGTCGAAAGAAGTATTTTCGGTGGGAAAAGATGGTTGGTGATTTTTCTCGTCACCTCCACTCCAAGAACAAAACCCGAATCCCTATTGTCCAGCTTCTGCGAAAATTATCTATGATATTTATCAAAGCAAGAGATGAGACCTTTTAGATTTTATGGCCAAAGAAGAAAGGCAGTGTCCACGACACCGGAGAGGGGTCCTTGTCGACAACTCGACACCCTAGACAATTATTTTTACGACCTCTTACACTTTGCTTTTGGAAACATTTTCCTTTAGGCACTAGTATGTTTTCTCATTACTTTAGACTCTTTGGTTTTTGGCAGTATGGTATTTTACTCTGTGTTGAATGGTTTAACGTTGATATTTTCCCCCTCTTTGCGAGTTTCATGTCATTCGTGACGTGTTGTGAGTGGCTAACTGCCCGTTTAAGGTAAGAAATTAACAAAAATTCATTTTCAATTAATTCAATTCTTAATTTAATTGTGCTTTCTTAAAAATATAAATTGTGTTTTAATGTGCTATTTTTATAAATATTTTCATATAAAAGTAGTGTTCATCAGGTGAGCAATTGTTTAAATTTTTGATCATTCGCGAATTGCGTTTTTCTGTCAGAATATTGGATTTTTTGGTATGATAAATTAATTCCTATTTTATGATTATGATGGCGTAAAAGGTGTAATAAAACAAATTACGTTTAAGACAAATTATGTTACATAATATAAAAATTTGGACTATTGATTTAAATTAGTTTGTAATTTACCTTTTTTTTAAAATAAATTGTCAACACATACTTAGTTTGATTTATAATATCCCATTCTTTTATAATTTTAATATTGTACAAAAGGAGAAAAAAAGTGCCGATGGGAAAAAATATAACTGTTACATTAAAAAAAAGTTAACTATAATTTTTTTTTTACTTTTAACAATGGTTATAACATGAGTATTTTCTTTTTATTATTCTGGGTCGTAAATTATAAAGGGATTACCAATAAAGTCTCGTGCATTAAAAAGTAGTAGGTAAATGCCGTTTTTTTAAAATTCTGACTCCTATAATATTAAAGGATACTCGGGTGATATTATACTTTCGATTTTTATTTCGTAAAAAAAAACATTTTTTAAATACATTTTAGTCATTATATAAACCTCGTGTATATTCCTTGTTGTAGATCTTTTTGCAATAAATAATTATTTAGAAAATGAAAAACTTACTTTTAAACCACACCTTTTTTCTGACATTTGCTTAAAAAATTTGGGTTTTAAGGGTATTAAGTTAGGAATATATTTTGATTAGCGAGTTGGGATTTAAGGAAATCTTCACTCTTGCCTACTACCCGGAGATACGCAAATTAGCTGAAGTGTAAACTTGTTTTCACTGCAAAACATTAAATTGTAAATTTTTAACTGAATTTTTTTTTAATTGTATTTCTGTAGCAGATGCTTATTGATAACTCTTCTATAATTTCAATTTTAAAATTCACGAAAAGTAAAAAAAATTATATATATACATATATATATATTTTAAAATGTGCTATACGTCTGCAGGAGGATCAGAGGATTAACTTAATGTATGTAAAAAAAACACATCTTTTTAAAGCAAAACACAACTTCAATTTTTAACTTGCAGTTTTGATTACCTACGTCAGAAATAATATATCTCGCTTTTTGTGTTTGGAATTAATTTTTTATCTTGAGTTATTTAAGTTATTATTTTGTTTTATTTAGTTTAACTCATAATTAAAAAATATATCGTATGTATATATTTATGTATAAAATATAATAAGACATGAAAATGGAAATTAACTCTTTAACAAAATATTTTGATTAATTTGAATCGATTTTTTGGAAAGTTAAAAATATTGGTGGTTGTGGCAAAGAAACATAATTATGATTTTTTTGTGTGTGAAGAAGAGAAGGTCGAGTTGATGTCTGTAGAGGAGGGTATTTACTAATGAGTTTGGGGGCCTGAACTAAGCTGCATAGGGGCCCATAAATCCTGTCGGCGGCCCTGTCAATAATATTTAAAAATACATCAATGTTTAATGCAATATATTTCTATAAAAATGTCTGGTCTGCCCCATTTTAATTGACTCAGTAAAACTAAAAGAAAACGCCGTTTTCTTCTGGGGAGGACAAGAGTTTATTTTTTTGAAAGCAAGAAGGACTGAGTAAGGAGATTTTGTTTCATTCACCATAGATTCACTCACTGTTGACTGATATGTAAAATTCAGGCTTTAAAAATGAGTATTTATATAAAAGCTACTTAATTTTTATAAAAAGTAATAAAAATCTTTAATTACTATAAGTTTAATTTTAAGTAATTAATAATTTTTAATTACTATACGTTAAATTGAAAGTAATTAAATTTTAATTTTTAAAATACATTTAATTTTTTTTAAAAAAAATTAAATATTTTATTCGGCAAAAGTGGCATACGCCCCCCCTGTCAATTTTTGTTAGCGACGGCCCTGCCTACAGTGATTTAAATGACTCAAAATTGAATTTCAATGCTAATTCAATGGGAAATTCGCCGACAGATAGTAGATTTATGTCCGTCCGGACGTACAGACAGACGGACAAAAAGTATGAAAGTTGGGTATCTGAGGTTATAGCTTTCTAACAAAAAAAGAATTTTTAAGATCCGATGATTAGAACCGATTTTGGAAGGGGGTACAGACGGACATCGACCGCATGTCAATACCTACTTTTTCATTTTTTTAATTCTTTCGAATTAAAAAAAGAAAAGTAGGCTAAAAATCACTCTTTAGCCAAAATAATTTAAAAATAACTTGCGTTTTAAAACTTGTGCATAATTGGTCAAAATTAAAAAAGTTCATCAAATTTTTAACCTTTTTTTAATTCTTACTCCTCTTCCAGCGCTTTTTATCACATGCGTACCACTAATCGTTTTTTTAAGCAAAATAAAAAATATAATCAAGATATTAAAGTTTTCAATGTAAAACGTTTAGCAGCAGAAGAATTTGAAAAAAGATCGTGATTGTGATTATTCATTCAATTCCAGTATTTTTTTTTAAATATTATCTAAGTAAAATTAATTCTAAATTATTAGGTAGGACACACAGGCAAAATATAACAAATATATTCTTAATATAGCTTAAATTGGTTTTGAACAATGAACATTAAAATATGCGGTTTGTAAATAATAAATTCGACAATAAGTTTTAAAAGACCTAAAATAGCTTTAGAACTTTAATACTCACTGAAATTCTTACAGAAAAACAATTAGTTTTGTAACAGTAACTGTCACCTAGATCCGCTATGACACAAGATTTGAAGAAAAAAAAACGCAATATGACAGCATTTAGTTTTAAACTTTTAAAGGGCGAAATTTCCTTTTTTCATGAATTTTCTTCCGCAAATTCAAATAACATTTTTTTATGCTTTGCTAAATTTATTTGCATTTAAAAAATAATTATGTAAAATAGCTTATTCTAAAATTTCTCATGATCTGACACCAGGAAAATGGCGTAGCGCATGCAGTAGCAAAAATAACGTCATTTGGTTGTCCTTTCAAACTTGATCGCAAATATAATTTTTTTATTAATTTAAATTTGTCTATGGCCTTACAACTAGTAATGATGATCTAGCGGCTATGGATTTTCACTTCAGCAATAAAAGCGGCAGTTATATTTATAGGTAAAGTTAAGAGGAGCCAAAAAACAGTGGCAACGTTGGATAAGAACCCAAATAATTGTCTCCGTGTATCTGACATAGGCTGTGTATTCTTAACATTGCACAAACCTTCCAGTATATATTATCGATCGTTGACAACAACATGCAAACAATCTATCCCTCAAATAGTCTCTTAAAAGGTGTGATTTTCAAATGCTTTCGTAAAACAAAAATCGCTTAAGTACATGTCACAGTTGACGCCTTTATAAATTGCACACTAATAAAGAAGCAAAATTAGATCTAAACTAACCAGCTTTTTATGCAAAAAATGGACACTGTGTGCCGCTTTCTTAGTAAACATCATGAACATTCAAAGAATCACATATTATGACTTCATTTAAAACTGATAACAAATTTCTTCAAATAATCATTTTAAATAAGTTTCTCATGTGACAGTTGATGTGGTTAATTACTTGTGATTGCTTTTACTTGTTTATACTTAATTTTCACTCGCGCTGAAATTTTTATTCAAATTGGGAATGAAAAGTATAAATCCCATGCTTACAACAATGCACAATGCTATTCCTATGGAAAAATTAGTTCACGTTTTGCCCTCATATACCCGATTAGGTTAGAATTTCGAAGAATCGCTTCTTAAAGGACGCCTTCGGTACATAGGAATAAGCTCCTTAATATGAGGAGTCAGTAACTAAGGTAATTTCGAATGGGTGGTGATACGTGATCCAGTCAGTCAGGACTTCTTTTTTTGTAGATATAGATTTAGTATGTTTTGAAATTGGGATTTTTGTTTTAGTTTCGTTTAGAAGGTTTTTTTTACGAATTTTTTTTTTGCGTAAAAAAACATTAAGCTAAACTACTTCTTTACGTTGTTCATTTTCACCTATATTTACGACTACAAAATCATAAAAAGAAAATTTCCAAAGTTTTGGGTGGTTAATTCTTCTATTATTTATGATTGATACGGCTATTTTACTGTCATATTCTAAAATTTAATACTTCACAATTTTACTGTCATATTGAGCTAACCAAAACTTAAACAAATTTAAAAAAAATGAAAGTTATAAAAAAAAACTGATTTTTAAAAAATTATAATTGCAAGAACTCCCAATCCGTGTTTACGTTAATTCATTTTATAAAACACATGAATGGCAGGTGCTATTTACTGTTCCAAAAAGTTCTGTAAAAAAAATATTTGACTATTCTATTTTGAATTATCTATATATATAATACTCTTATACGGAACCCAAATTTCCTTATATTTCTAACTCTGGAATGGCAACAATCGAAATGAACCAAAATACTACTAATTTCAAAATGGTCGACTGAAAACAACAAAAAAGTGTTTCTTCAGGAATGGCTTGAAAAAGGGAAAAATAACTATAAATATTATGCACAAAACCATAGTTCGATACGGCAGAAAAACATTGAATGTATATTTTTTTTTGAGAAAAGCACCACGAAATAACACAAGGATTGACAATTTCGGGAATGACTGCAATAAGGCCAAAACTCAAAAGAACAACAACTTTAGGATATAATCAGTAAGTTTATAACTTTAAACATGCATAATATTAAGGGGCGTTTAATGTATAAAAATTTAAATTATAATTGATTAATCTAAAGGACCCTGTCTGGATTTGGCGACTTTCCTTCAAAACGGTCGACTGAATGACCAAAAATATTACCCATTTTCAAAATGGCCGACTGAAAACAACAAAAAAGTGTACTTTCAGGAATGGTTTTAAAAAGGCGAAAAAGAAAATAATAACTTTAAATATTATGCCTAAAACATAGTTCGATACAGCAGAAAAACATTGAATACATTTTTTTTTAAAGCACTACGAAATTAGTGGATTACGAAGAATTGGCAATTTCAGGAATAGCTGTAAAAAGTCCAAAAATGAAAAATAACAATAAATATTATGTGCAAAACGTTGTTCGATATGGCAGTAAAATAGAAAATACTTTTTTTTACTAAAAACACTACGAAATTAGTAGATTGCAAAGGATTGAAATTTTACAAGTAGCGGCGAAGCGTTGTCATATTTTTCACAACTTCGCCCAAAATGCGATAGTTGGCGATTGCGTCTAAAATTTGTCGCCAAGGGTTGCCATAAAATTGATTTTTCGGGGTTGCCAGATTTGGCAAAAAAAATTGCCGGACATGCTTCGGTTAACCAAAAGAATCGTGCCCGGATTTGGCGACCATTAGAAACTCTCGCCAAGTCGAAATGACAACAAACTCCGGCAATTGCCGAGATGGTTGCCATCTCGAATGAAATTTCAAAAATAAAAATGAAATGAATATTTTCTTTTTAATTTTTGAAAAATTTAAAAGAAAATAAACTTTTACGTAACAGGAAAAATTCATTACATTGCAGACCAGATTTATGGAAAACGTGGAACGTTAAAATGACGAAGAATTTATTTAAAAAAAGTAAATAGTTATTTAAAATCGTTAAGCATATAATTGATAGAAGATTGGTGTAAACAACTTCAAAATAAATTATATACATTTAAGATTTAAATGGATTAACATTTAGAAATTGACAATGCAATTGCTAATTTCGGCCAAAGGTTGCCATAACACCAATTTTCGAGGCTACCAGATTTGACGTAAATTTGCCGGGCACGATTCTCTAGGTTAACCCATGCTTCTTTAGGTTTACCTTATAATTTCGATTGACTGAACTACCAAACACTATTGTTAATAAAAACACAGGGGTATAACTTATAAACATTAATTTTTATTATTTATAAGGATACCAAAGGCTAGACTAAAATATTTCAATGAACGGTGAGCGAGCGAAGCGAGCCTGGATCGCAAAGCGATCCAAAGGGAACTGCACAAGCAGTTCCCGGGGGTTGGCGAGCGATAGCGAGCAGGGGGCGTGCCACCTAGTGGATTTGAAATACTTAATTTAGTTTTTTATTGATTTAAAATTCTTTGTTGGTTATCAATTTTACGTAGGTGCGTGCATGGCGTTCCACTTGTTTCACTACAGTACATTATTTAAGAATTTGATTAACTATTTTTGAATTTGATTATATGTAATAGATTAATACTTAAAAAAATTATAGAATAAACACATGGAAAACTAAAAAAGAAACGATACATGGATTGCAAAGACAACAAAAAGTTAGTAGACGTACCATTAAGAAGTCATTTTAAGACAAGGTAAAGAGACTATGGTTAATATTGTTTTAAAATTAAAGTATAAACTAATTTTTCTGAATATTTTCAAGCACATAATTATCATAGATTCCTCACATTTACAAATATAAACAAGTTTTTGAGAAATATTTTATCAATTTAAGAAAGCTAATCTCGTAATAATATTTTTTTAATAAATAAAATGGTGATAATGTAATTGAATATCTTTAATAAATTTCTGGAAGCAAAATTAATTTTCAAAAAGTAATTCGGTTGAACTTTTACCTGATTGTGTTAGTTGCCATTCAAAATATTTCTTAATTCGGTAACTAAATATTTAATTTGTGCTCTCACACTATCTAAGTTTATAGTAGGTAGTACAGTTTATTTTAAACACAAGCTGATTATAACATTTTCAAATAGCAGAGGTGATGGAATGGCAATTTCAAAAACAATTTTTTTAACCATTACTTATTCTGCGTTTTTCTTTTAATTCTAATCATGTAAAAGTTGATTATTTGATATATTCTCATTAAAGTTATTAAATTTTACATATACGCTTTAAAGTAAGTAGTAACGGTAATTGAAAATAATCAGCAAGAATCCGTAGCCATCTCAAAACGTTTAGGAAATAGGCGTCAGTAATATATATTGTCACGTCTTAATTGTTCAGTTGGCAGGGATGTCTAACAACCCCTCGTGAAGGACAAACCTCCCAAAAAGTGCCCTAGGACCCAACATCTCTTAGACAAGGGGCTAAGCGCAAATCACAAATAATTCAATACCCTGAGTTTTGGTCGTTGGCTTCTTGGCGAAAAACTTTTACCGTGAATGTAGCCCACGATCACCCCGGCCCCCTGCTGAGGGGGGAAAGCACTTACTCGTTCTAATCGTTTTTGGGCATCTGCGCTGCTCCCATGAATTTGAACAACTCTCATAACGGGATTACTGCCTTGAGGGTCCACATGCTGGACAGTTACAGATTGTTGTATTCCAAGGTAAATGCTGTGAAAATAGTCATAGCTTTGGAAAAGCGTGGACGTTCTTATGATAAATGTGATAAAGCTGTAATGCAAGAGCCAAGAGTTGATCAGAAAAGTTAAATTGGAGAGAGCTTATTAAAACACAACTAAAAAATATTCTTTTTACACAAATTGGTTTCTAAACCGAAGTGGAAAAGATAGAACCCAAAACGAACGGTTTTTCATTGCTTTACATTTTTCGCTTTACTTAATACTCTTACAGCTCTTGAACGAATGAACCGATTTCGGTAATTATAGTGTCGTTGGAGAGGTTTTAAACCACAGATATCTCTTAATTAAACTTTTTTAGGCTCAATGGTTTAAAAAATTAATATATCGGCTGGCGTTATAGTAGATGGATGGTGATATATTTATATCATTTAGAGAGTGTTTGAAATTAATCTTTTTTCAAATATTTAAATATTTTTTATATATAAAAAAACAATGGAGATTATCAAAGTGAAGTCTTTCAATAAAAATCACAAGATTTACAAATCGATCAAAGGGTTTCAAAGGTGTTTGGATGAGCTGATTTGCCAGTTACAAAACAATGAGCCAATCCAAAATGCAATGAATTTGACCAACACTCCTAACGGCATTACTGTCTTGAGGGTCCACATGCTGGACAGTTACAGATTAGATTGTTGTATTCCAAGGTAAATGATGTGAGAATAGTCATAGGTTTGGAAAAGCATGGCCGTTCTTAAATCTTATGGTAAATGTGATAAAGCTGTAAATGCAAGAATTGATCAGACAAGTTAAATTGGAGAAAGCTAATTGAAACACAACTAAAAAAATATTCTTTTTGCACAAATTGGTTTCTAAACCGAAGTGAAAAGATAGAACCCAAAACGAACGGTTTTTCATTGCTTTACATTTTTTCGCATTACTTAATACTCTCACAGCTCTTGAACGAATGAACCGATTTCGTTAATTATAGTGTCGTTGGAGAGGTTTTAAACCACAGATTTCTATTAATTAAACGTTTTTAGGCTCAATGGTTTTAAAAATTAATAAATCGGCCGGCATTATAGTAGATGGATGGTGGTATATTTATATCATTTAGATAGGGTTAATTTAACAATTAAATATATCAAATACATTATTTAAAATTCTAATATAAATTTCTATCGTTACAATATTCCGGATTATATAATTTTACACATACACAAACAATACTTCGTTCTAGACAATACATTTGTAAATTTCAATGTACATTTATCTAACCATATGCAATTATTTTTTTTAATTGTTTTAATTTAAATTACATCATTCCTGATTATCTCTCTCAAGATGTTCTGTTAGTTTTAAAAATTGTAATGTATAGATAAATAGTTAAAACTTCAATCAATAAATTACAAAATCCTAAAACACACATCCAAAATACTGAAAAAACCCATAAGACACTAAAAAAAAACATAAAACCCTGAAAAAAAACCGAAAACCCGAAAAAAAAACCAAAAATCCAAGTGGGTTTGGGTTTTTCATGAAAAAAACCAGGTTTTTAACAACCCTGCACCGATTTGGCTCACCAGCCTCGCTTTTTCGTTAACAGTTCGTTTAGAAGCCATTTTCAGCAGAAAAAAGTGTAAGGTCGATTTACCCCAAGACTGGTTTGTACCGGGCAAGCCCTTATTCAATGCATTTTCTTTAAAGACACATCCAATTAATACATTATAAATTCCTTTTTAAAAGCAGGACCATGAAAATTGTTGATAGGTCGGGTTGCTTAATTGCTGGTAAGGCAAGGAGGTTGATGCGGGAAAATACATATTTCTGGACTGTAGTCACAGTTAAAAGATTGTAGTTTAAAAGGATATTAAAAGATGCTAGGTTAAAAACAGGTTGGTAGCTTGAAAATATATGTCTACCAACCCACCTACCAACAGGTTGGTTGGTTGGTAGATATATATTCAGGTTTGTGTGCTTGGTCACTGGTCAGAGACCCGCATATAAACCTTCGTCAAGTAAGACAGACACACACACATGTGACAGATGCTGCCATCTATCGCCACCTTCACAATTTAGACATGTCTCTGAAGGGGAGGGAAATAGTCTGCATGACCTGTACCTGTGGGAAACTGCGAGAGGTTGTGATAACAACACTCCAAACTTCAATCTTCAGAATACTCAGAACCAACGTAAAAGTTAAATAATAGTAGAGTTGAGTAGAATTAACGTCGCACTAGAGCTACACGACGGCTACAGGAGACTGGTGTCTTAGTTTAGAACCACAGTCAAGTGCCACCCGAGTAGGCACCCAACGCAACTTTTAAGGGCGGCATTGGTTCTTTGAAGCATATTTAACGTGCACTCCCTCTATTAAGGGGTATTATTCGTCGGTTCTTTTTGCTACACAAACCATTTATAGAACGGCTGTTATTTTGGCAATGCCCGAACCTTGGATCTTTCGTATGCGAGGCAAGCGCCCTACCTACTGAGCACCCCATACCCAAGAGCATATTGAGTTGTAAGTTTGTGGGTGAATGCACTTATGGGAGATCCATTTCAATTAAGAAAAAATTTTCAATAAGATATTTATTAAAAAATGTTATATACTTTATTACAAAGGTTATAAACAACATTTCAACATTAATACAAAATATTAGATGAATTTCTTTACATGCAATTTATCAATTGATAGTTAATTGGTCATTAGCAGTAAATATGATCACTGGCAAAGAAGTTGACTAGTAGAGAATTGTTACAATTGTATAAAAATATGTATGTAATAATGTAAGTGAAATAAAGTTGGTTATTTATACATTGTAAGCAGAAAGTATGAATAAGCCACTGAAATACCTAATAATAAATCCATATAACATGGGGCAATTCATTGAAACAAAATCTATATATACATATAATGAAACTAATTGATCCTTGTAAATGTTATAAAACCTTTAATGTGTGATCACCTTAGCCCATTAAACTTTTATAGTGACATATATTGCAATTTATTGACAATTTAAAAATTTGAGGATGTAGGTTAGAAGATAACTAACATTTTCTAAAAAAAACTACACTACTTTTGCACAAATCCTTATTTTTTTTATCTTGGTACCATCAGCTTACAAAATTAAATCAAATATTTATTTTTAAAAAAAATAATAACTTTTACTTTTAATGTGAGTAAAAGATGTGTTCCAACTGGTTGAAAAAGCTATTTTCAAACAAAAATGAATTTACTTAAGATGAGTGATAAAGATACAAAGCTTACGTCACAGTAGTAAGAAAATATTTTTAACTAATTTGATTTGTGTTTTACAATATACATCTTAAAACCACATAGCAGTATTCAAGATTACGGCTAATTTTTTTTAAAAAAATTAACTTTTAATTTATGAGACTGTAAATATAAAAAATAATGAAATATATTTATATTATTTAGATATTCTCGAAGGTTATAAAACCCACAAACAATCATGGTAGGTGATACCTAAAAGTTATAATACATTTAACATTGTGAATATATAACTAGAAATAAGTTTTATCACTTGTAATAATTTGGATAATTGTCATTACATATTCATAACAAATAGAAAATTATCAATGTTAAAAATTGCATTATAAATTGGAAGTAAAAAATACTAGTAGACAATCAAAATATATTTCAACACGTCCATTTTTACACAGTAAATTCATCATTTAATTTTTTTTTTTCAAATTATTTTTTTAAGCAAAATATATATCTTCTTATTTAAAGTACTTTTTTAGATTTACAAGTTTAAGCTCATTTGAAGATCTTTTTATATAATTAAGATATCATAATGCACAAAAGTATATAAATTGCATCTAATTATAGTTTTAATTTTTCTATAGAAATGTTTGTCATCTCGTATTTTTTAACCTTTCCAGTTGGAGTTTTTGGAAACTCATCCACGAAGATAATGTAGCGAGGTATTTTATAATGGCTTATCTAAAACAGAAAACACATAGCCCTTTAAATTTGATCAATTTTTTAAATTAAGAAATATTTAAAACAAATATCTTACCACAATTTTATTATTTAAAACTATATTAATATTATAATTAATAGAAATGTTTTAATAACACAGCTAAACATGTGTTTCATTGAATAAACTACATTTTTCATTTGGGCTGTTACTATTTTAATTAAATTATTTTTAAGTCAGTTTCAAATTATATTTAAGACTTTTCTACTGAATTCTATTTAGCTGGAACTTTTATCCATGTTTTAATAATTGATTTTTAATGTACTTTAAATACTGTGGGAACAAAATATTTAATACAACAATATTATTATAAAATTGAGTTTAACTTTACTAGTAAATTTTATAACTGATAGTCAAAACCGCTTAAGTTCAGATTAGTTCTAAAATAAGAAATTTGAAATATACTTTAAATTTATGACTGATTTTAAACTCATGTAACTTAAAACATAGGAAAAAAATTAAATCTTCAGAAACAATAAATTTTTTTAACAAAAATAAATAGTTATAAAAAAAATTAAATTAGAATCTGTATATAATTTATGATAGGGTAATGATTACGTTTATTTTTTTTATATTCTTACTTTTCCTTTACAAAAGTTCCGAACTTCATCTGCTGTAAGTTGTATATCTTCATTTAAATGAATCCATGCACATGCTTCTTCACCCATTCTTTTGTCAGGTACTCCACAGACCTTAAAAACAACAGATTTGATCATTCGCTAATGAACATTTGTATCAATACTTTAAATTATTTCACAATATAGTATATATGATAAGATACAGTGTTACAATAAATTATATACTTTTGATATAACAATGATTTGTGATACCAGATAAAACTTTATTACATCAAACTCGCGATCTAAAATATTTAGATTGGACAGTGGCTTAAATAAGAAAATAAATCTTAATTATCTTGTAACCAGAGTTGAAAATATGGTAAAAATACTACAGATTTGATTTTCTTTGTATTTAATGGGAACTGAAATTGGCTTGTTTCAGATGAAGTATTTCTTCCAACTTTCATTCCTGCTTTTAGCTTCCACACTACGTTTATAACGTAAAAAGTGGAAGGTTTTATAATCGTTCAGTCCGTCTGTCCGTCTGTCACCCACTTTCACAGAAAGAACCACAAGTCCCACAGACAAGTGGGATACGTCATTTTAAAGCAAAAAATCAGATTAGGCTACATTCCAAATTTCATTAAAAAATTTAAATTAGAAGTTTATTTAAAATTTAAATTACTAAATTTTTTTATCTACATTGAAATAACATGCAAATTCTATTTTTATTCATATTTTCACTGTTGTCATCCACAAGTCCCACAGACAAGTGGGATACGTCATTTTGAAGCAAAAAATCAGATTAGGCTACATGCCAAATTTCATTAAAAAATTTAAACTAGAAGCTTATTTAAAATTTAAATAACTAAAAATTTAATCTACATTGAAATAACATGCAAATTCCATTTTTATTCAATATTTTCACTGTTGCCATTTCGTTAAACGTACGAGAAACTTTTGTTAAAATAAAAATACACTTTTGAAAAAATATTTATTTATGTGATATAATTCGGTTTGGATTGTTGTATTATCACAATAGAGTTCTTTTAATGGTTCTATATATATGTATGTAGAAAGATGCATAGAGAATTCTAACTTAACATAAAAAAATGTGCTAAGTTTCGCTTTTATTTTTAAAGCATCAATTGTACAAATTATAAATTTTTTTAACTGTAAATTAATTTAACAAATTATAAATAAGTGAATTTTCGAAAGAAATGTAAATGGGAAATTGTGGCGACAAAAATATTTATTAAAAAGATTACATCATTATTCTTCGAATTTCAAACAAATTTAGCAAACGATAAAGTCTAATTATTAAATCTGAGAAAGAAGATTAATGAAAATAGTTAATTTTGGCGTTTAAAACTTTGAATTACAAATAGCTAAAGGCCCTGTTTTTATTAGAATTAAATCACATTTGCCATTCGCAACAATCGCTCGAGAAACTTTAATTCTTTTAGACAATAAATTAAAATAAATTTATTTTTGCAACATCGATCAGTTTGAAATGACGTCAAATATATTTCACTACGGAATCCTTGTATGGTGATATGAAATGTTTTCATTCTATATAAAAGCGAGGAATACGACATATTTATTCTTTAAAATATAAATTAATTTTTGCAAACGATAAGTAATACTTATTGAATTTTCGAAATAAAATAAATGAAACTAGCCAAATTTAGCTTGTAAATGTTATATATAGAATTAATGTGTTTGGCGCGTTTTTTCCTGTTAAACACAAATATGTGGAAGCGAGTTAAGTGACAGATTCTGTTACAAACCTACTTGTTATTTTTAAAGCATCAATTGTACAAATTATATATTTTTTGAACTATAAATTAATTTAACAAACTATAAATAAGTGAATTTTCGAAGAAATGTAAATGGGAAATTGTGGCGACAAAATATTTATTAAAAAGATTACATAATTATTCTTCGAACTTTAAAAAATTTAGCAAACGATAAAGTCTAATTATTAAATCTGAGAAAGAAGATTAATGAAAATAGTTAATTTTGGCGTTTAAAACTTTGAATTACAAATAGCTAAAGGCCCTGTTTTTATTAGAATTAAATCACATTTGCCATTCGCAACAATCGCTCGAGAAATTTAATTCTTTTAGACAATAAATTAAAATAAATTTATTTTTGCGACATCGATCAGTTGAAATGACGTCAAATATATTTCACTACGGAATCCTTGTATGTTGATATGAAATGTTTTCATTCTATTTAAAAGCGAGAATATGACAATTTATTCTTTAAATATAAATTGATTTTTGCAAACGATAAGTAATAATTATTGAATTTTCGAAATAAAATAAATGAAACGAGCCAAATTTAGTTTGTAAATGTTAAATATAGAATTAATGTTGTGTTTGGCGCGTTTTTTCCTGTTAAACACAAATATGTGGAAGCGAGTTAAGTGACAGATTCTGTTACAAACCTACTTGTTTATTCAATATTTTCACTGTTGCCATTTCGTTAAAGTGCATTCGTGCCATTTCGTACGAGAAACTTTCTTTAAAATAAAAACTTTTGAAAGAATATTTATTTATGTTATAATTCAGTTTGGATTGTTGTAAGATCACAATAGAGTTCTTTCGATGGTTCATTATACATGTATGAAGAAAGATGCACAGAGAATTCTAAACTTGGCATAAAAAAAAATTGCAAAGTTTCGCTTTTCTTTTAAAGCATCAATGGGGTTGTTTAACGGAGGATCTGGTACTAGCTCTACGGTTTTGTTTTCATGTCTCTGGAATTACTGTTGTTTTGGTATTCGGGAGTGAGTTTTCGAAGAGAATATTTTAGTTGTTAATTTTTTAAAATTCCAACTTCTTTCAATGCAAGTTTTCTTTGAATGATAAATGATTAAAACAACCAACTGCGCAGCAAGAAGTTGTAATTTTGAAAAATAACATCTAAAATAACTTATTCTTAGAAAACTCAATTTTGAATATCAACAAAAGTAATTCGAGAGACATGAAAACAAAACCGCAGAGCTATTGCCAGATCCTCCGTGAAACAACCCCATTGTACTAATTATATATTTTTTTAACTGTAAATTAATTTAACAAACTATAAATAAGTTAATTTTCGTAAGAAATTTGAATGGGAAATTGTGGCGACACAAAGATATTTATTTAAAAAGATTACATCATTATTCTTCGAACTTCAAACAAATTTAGCAAACGATAAAGTCTAATTATTAAATCTGAGAAAGAAGATTAATGAAAATAGTTAAATTTGGCGCTTAAAAGTTTGAATTACAAATAGCTAAAGGCCCTGTTTGTTATTAAAATTAAATCACCATTGCAATTCGCAACAATCGCCCGAGAAACTTAATTCTTTTCGACAATAAATTAAAATAAATTTATTTTTGCGACATCGATCAGTTTGAAATGACGTCAAATATATTTCCCTACGAGGTTCTTTGTATGTTGATATGAAATATTTTCATTCTATTTAAAAGCGAGGAATATTACATATTTATTCTTTGAAATATAAATTAATTTTTGTAAACGATAAGTAATAATTATTGAATTTTCGAAATAAAATAAATAAAACTAGCCAAATTTAGCATGTAAATGTTTAATATAGAATATCAATGCTGTGTTTGGCGCCTTTTTTCCTGTTTAACACAACTGTTGTGTGGAAGCGGGTTAAGTGACAGATTCTGTTGCAAACCTACTTTTTTTTTTAATTGGGGCTCCGATAGGTGCTCTGTTTCTATGTGACATTGATTCACTAATCAAGGCTCGAGAAAGAATTTATTTCATATAGTATTTCTGTTGAGACTCAAGAAATGAAACATGCCCATTAGAAATTATTTCTTGAAATTTGCATATTCTTTTTTCTTGAAATAGGCATACTAAGAGTATAGGCATACATTGAGTTGTTTTAGTTCGCACCAACAAAATGATCCAAAACAAAATTAGGATGAAGACTTTTTGTTTGAGAATAAAATATTAAATATGCCAGATACAATATTAATAGTTTTAAAAAAATATTATCTTATATACAATAACACACTTACATAAGCATCTTGAACAGCAGGGTGGGTGTTAATGAAATTTTCGATTTCTTGGGGATATACGTTTTCCCCACCGCGAATAATCATATCTTTTTTTCTTCCTACAATTCTTATGTATCCATCTTCATTCATTACACAAACATCTCTAAAATTAAAAGGATTAAAAAAAATTTAATTTTAAAATCAATTTGATTTGCAATGCATAATTAAAATAAAGATTTATGTTTGGTTTAAATTGAAAAATACATTTTATACGAAAAAAAACTATTGAATAACATTTTAGGCACAACAAATCAAAATCATGATTGCTTGCATACAAAACCAACTTAATATAGTCTTACCCAGTATGATACCAATGAGTTTTGTTCAAAACTTCTGCAGTTTTCTCTTCTTCATTCCAATAACCCATGAACGTATAGTGACCTCTAACACAGAGCTCTCCTTGACTACCCACAGGAACCAAATGACCCTTATCATCCACAATCTTAAACTAAAAAAAAACAGATTTACCATGCATTCAAATAAATCATGGTAGAATATTAAATTTCCTTTAATATCAAATGCATGCATTTATTATATGAACCACATAACTGAAAGATAAAGCTATGTTCTACAAAAATTTCAATAATAAAATTAACTTGCAATCTAATTTAAATTATAAAACTATCACATTCATACCGATACATTATTAACCTATACCAATGTACGAAATTTCTATCATATGAATATATTGCCTTTTATTTTTTTTTAATATTTAACAATCCTCCAAATTATATCTCTATTAGTTTATTAGAATTTAATAAGAATTACACACAAAATTTGTGTAAAACTTTTTAAAACAATTTTTTCTTCGTAACAGAAGTAGTGTTCAAATTATATATTTTTAAAAAAAGTATAGGGAGTAAAATAGTAAGTAATGGAATGTCCCTGTAATATTCGTAAATAAAATTACAGGTTAGAATGAATAATTTAAAATATCTCATTTCAAAAGAACAACCATTTTTATTTTTGCTTTTAAAAACAAAACAAAACATCTGCCGTTGCCAGATTCCAAGTACAACTTTATATTAATTTGCTCACAACACACTCCCACCTTTTGATAAATGAAGTTTATCAAAACCTTTGTGGTATCTTAACTTCTTAGAAAGATTCACATTGTCTAAGTTGGCAGTCCCACCATTACTGGAATTTGTCTTCCGTCGCCAACTCACTATCGTTATGTATTCTTTGAAACTGATTCCAAAATCCAAGGTAATCTTTCAGGTCTAATCCAAAAAGTGGCAATTCTATCTTTGGAAGACGTAACCTTCTATCTGCATTCGGCGATGAAGCAATCGAACTCGAGCCAACCGGTACACCTTAATTACAGAAATATGTTTATCTTTTTGCTTTCACCAAATCTATTTCTTGGTTATATTCTTTAATTTTATTATATTCCGTTTCAAATTCGATGATCTGTTTTAATGTCATTCAAAATCAGTTCGTCAAGTTCTTTCATTTTATTGAAAATTTAATTGAGAGTAACGCATTTCACTTAAATATTGTCACAATTGGGCGTCGCTTTCAGAAATTCGTCAAATAGAATTCTGACAGTCTTTGTAAAAGTCATTCTCAATGGTTTTTGCTTTCAAAAAAGTTCTTCCATTTTTCATTAAAAAAATAACAAACTAACCTGTGTCAACCGAATCACGTCAGGGTCACCACATGCAATATTCCTTTATAAAATTACAGGTTAGAATGAATAATTTAAAATATCTCATTTCAAAAGAACAACCATTTTTATTTTCGCTTTTGAACAAAAAAAAATACATCTGTTGTCAGATTCCAAGTACAACAACTTTATGTTAATTTGCTCACATCAGTCCCATTCAGATGAGGCATAAAAACAGAAAATTTACTTAAGTTTTGAAAGAAATTCAAAATAAATGCATGATAATGCTACAACAGTACCTATACCAAGTCTAAACAAAAAGCAAATAAAAACATACATACTTCAGCATATTCAAAAGGCCTCAAAATTCCTTTAGTAACATTTTCTTTTGGCTCACCAACACTATTTGTAGCAACTGCAGGACTGAGTTCAGTTGCACCATAACCCACCTATTAAAAATACATTATAAATTTTTAGCTTCTAAGCAAATGTACCAGATTACAAACAAAGCTTTGTTTTCTTAGGAACAATAGGAATACTTCCTTTTCAAACATTTATTTAAGTTTAAAAATATATATATGTAAGGCCTTACTTGTACAATTTGATTTAATTAAAAAAAAAAACTATCCATACATTCTAAGATGAAATTCCCGTTAGAACCAGAGAAAAGGTTAGTTAATGTTTCAACTTAAAATTTCTTAAACAAATGTCACGTTAGAAACATGTTTAGCAAGATTTAATGCCATTTTGCCAAAAACCTTAATCTCGAATATGCTAATAAAACCCTACTAAATTTGCCTCAAAGGATTGAAACTAAAACAAGGGGTGTGTAACACGACATGACTTTCAAGTATCGCTGAATAAATCAATACGCATATTTAAAGAAAATTATGTCGGCTAAACGGTATGTTGGTTTCGATCCTTGCTTATCCTGCAAGTGGGCCCGAGTTCAAATCCTGGACAAGGCATGGATATTTACGTTGTCCTGAGTACATATGTGGAGAACATACTTATTAAATCTGTGGGTCCGAAAGTCCTGTGTGTGTGGGGGGGGGCATAGCGCAGTACCATGGGTGCAGGTTGCCTGAGGAAAAATATCCCTCCTCTCCAGCAACGTGGCTAAAGTGAGGAGGTAGTGCCATCTCAGAGCAGAAGTCAGACTTCCAACCCTCATGGGTGCTCAAAGCCTTGTGCCAATGGTAGCTACTTCACCCCTTCTGCCTTCCAGGCCATGGCCCTGGAGGCATACGTCAACAACAACAACAAAGGAAATTATATACCTCATACGGCAACTTCAATAACATTACCTAAATCTTTAAACTTCAAATGTATTATGGCAGCTATCACTTGTGCATGTGCAATTTAAATTTTCTTGAAAATATGGTTTTTCTAATGACCTCCGGCAAGTACTGGAAACTCGAGTACCAATTTTGAAATCTGTAGCTTTTTCAGTTTTCAGCAATACCCTGTCAGCAATGTTTCAGCAGTATATTCTGTGGCAGCTGCCCCTTGAGCAAGCGCAATTCTCTCAAAAACTTTATTATGACCTTAAACAAGTACTAGGAACTCTTGTACTGAATTCGAAGTGCGTAGCTCCTATAGTTCAAGCTGTAGAGGGATTTTAGACAGACTAATATTTGATAACCACTTTTTTAGAATTATCACCCTCCAAATCGCATAGAAAACACAAAATTTCTACTTCCGTTATCTGACCCCATCGCAATGCTTTCATTACCTTAGATTTCATCTTAGGTTCTTAGGTAATTGAAAATAAAAATTACATTGAAAGTACTATTACAGAGATGCATAGCATTGTATATAAGAATATTTTATAAAACTTACCAGAACAGAAGGCACTTTCATTTCTTCAAATATATCATTTATAAGACTCTCAGTAGATGCTGCTCCTCCTACAATGGCTGAATTACAACAATTTTACTATGAATTCAAATCAGAGATGTATAGCTACAATTTTAAGAAAATCACGTCTTTTTGACACTGAATTTTGTTCTTTGTATACATCAATATTAGTACTTGTTTTATGCAAAAAGTACAAAGATTATTTGTATAGATCAGTTAACCATAGTTTATATTGAGTGTTTTTATAAACACCCACTTTCCCTAACATAGGCAAGATTGTGCAATCACCAAACTTAAATTTAGTAAATCATTTTCTAGTTTGCTTCACATGAAAATTTTAACTACCAAACATAATTACTACTGTATTTCATAATATTTATGATATAAATCAAAGACTAAAATAATGCAGCAAACGTTTTAAAAGAATAATAAATACAAGGTCTGACCAGGGATCGGAGTAACGCGTTACTTGTAACGCCGTTACTTGTAACAGTTACTTTTTTTAAGTAACGTCGTTACATTTTTCAGAAAGTAACTGTAACTGTAACTTAGTTACTTTTAACGAAAAATTGCGTTACTTTCCGAAGGCTGTTTGATGTTTATTTGGAAATTCCACTCCTAAGAAGGGAACATTTGGCATTCCCGAAATATGAGCTTTTTCTTTGTAAAGCAAAATAGCATTGTCCACTTTGGCTGCTAAAGGCGTGACGACTGCTTTCAGCCAGAATTGTTAAAGTATGAATGTTTCTCCTATCACATTATAAGACCCGTAATTACAGGCTTCTACCGAAAAAAAGGGTTTTGAAATAAATCACGCTGACTGTTAAGCCGGTTGTCTTTCGGCAAGTTTCGACCAGTGCAAACCCCTTTGTGTTGCCGTGAACCTGAATGGGTTCTACTAGAGCCACTACAACAATGACCAACAACAAAGTATCTCCCCTTGAAGAAGCGGGGAGGTGGGGGGAAAGAGAAAGAGAGGGCACGTTCACACCAATTTCTTGGATTGAAATTAAATAAAAAAATTATTAATTATAATTTCAGCATTTTGTTTGTGCTTATGTTTCGTTAATTGTGGTTTTCTTTGAAAAATGGTAAGCTGGCTAAATTTCAATTTTCCTTATAACTTGAAATTTCAAAAAGTAACTGTGAACGTTACTTTTCGTATTAAGTAACTAACGCATTACTTTCCATATTTAGTAACTGTAACAGAGTTACTTTTTTGATTAAGTAACTGTAACTGAGTTACTTTTTAAAAGTAACTTTCCAATCCCTGGGTCTGACTATTAATTTCCAGGACTGGTGAAACTGTAGGAGAACAAAAAGCCGGAAAATAGCGCTAATGATTGCATATTGAAGAGCATTTTTTGCGCATGTGCAGTGCAATCAGCAGAATTCTAAAGTAGTTCTCATGGAAAGGCGCATTAAAACAGCCCTTAAATTCCTGTTGCTGAAGTGAAAATGGAGCAAAAGAATTAACATTAAATTTTGCTTCAAATTGGGCAAGCGGAAACCTACAAAATGTTAAAACAAGTTTATGGCAAGAAGCATTATCCCACTCAAGAACTTTTGAATGGTTTAAACGCTTTTAGGATGGGCGTGAAAGCGTTGAAGATCTACGAAGCGTCTACACATTCGATTGTGATGGACTCATTAATCATGAATTTCCTCTTCCTAACATGTCTATCAATGGAAAGTACTACACAGAAGTTCTTGACCGACTTTGTAAATGAATTCGTAGAGTGAAGCCTCATTTTTAAAAAAATGGGAGTTGGCTGCTGCTACATGAAAATGTACGCCCACACATTGTGTTGCCCCTGAGGAAATTCTTAGCCCAGTATGGTGTCGTTGAGATGTAGCATCTACCATACTCTCCAGACCTAGCACCCTCAGACTTTTTCCCGTTTCCTAAGCTGAAAATTTTGTTGAAAGGAACAAGATTTCAGGATGTCAAAGCCATCAACAAAACTAATGTCACTATTAAAGAGCATTCCAAAAGAGGACTTTAAAACTTTTTTCGGAAATTTATACAGCCAAGCAAAGACGTGCATTACAGCTGATGGGGCTTACTTCGAATCATTAAATGGCTATGTGTTTAACTTCTGAGTTATTCCACGAGTACTGAAAATTAATAGCCAGACCTTGTAGTTTCATTTAAGACTAGTTGAAAACATTTCTAACAGGGAAGTGATCCCAAATAAACAATAGCTGTTTAAAGAGCTTTGAACATCTTTTTATTGATGGTATTTTTTAGTTCAATTTCAAGAATTGGACAAACAAATTAACTGCCATTTTTAAATTTGAAAGTAAAAAAGTTTTAATTTCCTTTTATGTTGTTAAGTAAGACTGCCTGCAATTATTTCAAAGTAAAAAATTAATAAATTTGTTCTTAAAAAAATTTAATTAGTTTGCAAATTTCATTAATGTTTTCAAAAGGTATTCAAAAAGGTGAAGCTCAAATTATATCTATGTAATTCTATATTATTATGTAATCTACAGTATTTCTTTAGAATAAAATAAATATATGGCACTTAGATGTCACTAACCTTGTTTCAAAGATGTGGTATCAAATTTATTTTGCTTACAATGATGAATCATATCAACATACATTGTTGGTGTTCCAAACACATCTGTACATCTGAAAATGTTTCCAAAGAATATACTTTAAAAAATATATTACATTATAATATTAAAAATAATATATCTTATAATAAGTTTCATTCTCTGTGTGTTTTGTAATGTATGCACCTTGAGGGAAAATACATTAGTACTCATTACAATAAATAGTGTATAGAAGACAAATGTTCATAGTTTATATTTAAAATACGAGCAAAAAAATAAAATGTAGTCATTAAACAATTTTATGAAGAAATAAATAAAGAAAGAAACTACTGTTACTTGTCTTTTACATTAGTATTAAGTATATATGTTTAATATTGTATAGGTATTAATACTAAAGTATCAAAAAATATACACACAAAATAAATGCATTTTTAGTTGTGTGTGTTTTTTGAAGACCCTAAACAAAACCTTGCAGTTCTAGTTATATTTAGTATAATTTTTCATTTGCCTTTTATTTTATACTATTTATTTAAACCCTTAAAATAATTATCTATTTAAGTAATTACTTGTATTTCTCAATGGCTTTCAAGCTCGAAACAGAATCGAATCCAGGTGAAGGAAAAACAATTGTTCCTTGATACATTAAAACCGAAATAGATCCCAGCACACACCCAAAAGCATGAAAAAGTGGAAGATGGCAGCAAGCAATTGGTTTCTAGAAAACAAGGGGGAAAATAACTTTTAATTTGTTAGTAGAGGTAATGGAAAATATGTTTCCTTATTTACTAATGACTTTGTGTTAACAAACAATAGCTCAAAAGTCAATCAAACAATAGCTGCATAAAACTAAGCTTTCCAACAGTACATTTTAAAGGCATTTTGAATTAAAAACAAATAAGCTATGAATTACAGAAAAACATATACAGCTTGTATTTACATTCTTAGCACCAGAAAAAAAGAGCAGGCCCCAAAAGTTGTAAGTCAGGCCCTGAGTATATAGAAGCTGACTAGAAGTCCCCGATTTGGGTCTCAGGTATTATATAGCTTTCAAGTTATTAAGTTGATTATTTTTGAATTACTGCTTGAGAAAAATCAAATAAATCTATTGAACATATTTCCTACTTTACACACATAATTTTTCAATGATTTCTTCGAAACAGCAGATATAATCAAGATAATTGTCCTTTAGTAGGGTTTGCATCAATCCTAGATACAACAGAAGTTACTCCTTACTAAAAATGTCAAGGCCATTCTTGAATGGCTAAAAACTATGTTTTCGTATTAAATTCAGACAAAGTATTTTTAAAAAGTTAACCATTACTTACTGATACATGAAAACCAAGTCTTGCTCCTAACATTTGTGCATTATTAACAAGATTGTGATGAGAAAGAAGTGCTCCTTTTGGTAAACCAGTAGTTCCCTATGAAAAAAGAAATCCATTTATTAAAAAAGTTTTGCAGTTCTTACTTCAGAAGTATATTTTTGATTCAACATACAGATTGTATAAATTGATAGTATAAATATTAGAGTATGAACAAATATTTAAGACACCACTACCCAGTTTATTTAGGGTTTTTTTTCACTTTTAAATATATCTACATATTAATAAAATAAGTTTGATTCAATACTCTAAAATTGAACAATGCAAAAACATTGTATTCTTTCAAACAATTTACATTAACCACTAACAACAATTTCATGAATACCATTAGCACCTTCATTTCTGAATAAGAATAAAACTTAATTTAAAATCATTTTTCATGCAACTGAATTTGTCCTGCATAAATCGTTAAGAATTATGGTATTCATTTATCTTTTTTTCGATAAACTTAAACAGAAAGCTCATTTTCGTGTGGCAAATTTTCTTGACCATTACCCTTAATGGGTTAATAAAAGTTTTAAAACTGCAAAAATTTCAAATTTCTTATAATTTATTGTTATTAACCATTGCTGTATATAGAGTGGTGTATAGTGCACCTGCCTGTCGATCACGTTGGTATACTACTAACCACAACTTTCATGGGTCCAACCAGCCTTCCATTTTTCAAGTATGGATAAATGAGTGCTAAGCTTGCTTGGGATGTTAAAAAAGAGTTTATCATCAAAATTCACTCAACATAGACAATCACTCGCATTAGCTTAACCGGCCCAATGGATAAAAAACTGAGAAGACTATCACGTGTGCCAATATTCTCAGGCAAGTTCTTATTTTATAGTTATGGCCATATTAAAACATTAGGGGAAAAAGTAAAAATTCTACTACTGTTGACAATAAAATCATCTTTATTCACTAGATCGAAATGTTATGTATTCAAGAAAAAAATTTAATAATTCTACCTGCAATTATTTTTAAAAAAATTTAAAACAATATTTTGATTGAATGGAAAAGAGTACTCAAACTCCAGAAATAATATAACAAAAACAAACTGATAATATCATTTTTAAAATGAATATTATTTTATTATGTAACAACATTACTTAAAATTTAATATTATAGAAACACTGCACAACTTACAGATGTGTATTGAATATTTAATGGGTCATCAAACTGCAATGTTTTTTCAATTGTAGATAGCTTTTCGTCACTTTCTTTAGTTCCAAATTCCAAAACATCTTTGAAATTAAATACGCCACTACATTTAAAAAAAAATTCATAGCAGACATAGCATAAAATGCTCAAAAAGTAACAACAACATTTTAAGAAATGAAATATAAAAGTGCATGATGATTGTTTAACATTTTGAAATATAATTAAGAAATATCAATCAAATAAGAGAAATTGGCTATAAAATTTCTGCTCAAAACAATCATGTTTCACTAATAAGTGAGAAAACTATAAAAAAAAATATGAAATATAACATATAACGAAAAAACAAGAAACTAAAGGAAAGGTAAAAAATATATTTTTTATTATTTAAAAATATTTAATGTTGCATAACATTAAGTTGTCTTAATTTGAGTTCTGCGTAAACATATGATTCAATAAGAAATGTTTTCTAATTGATCAACAATTTGTTAAAACATTTTTAAAAGTTTTTAAAATTCTTTTAAATGATCACAATAAGCAGAAATATGAGACAAAGTATAGATGAGAAAATTGAAAAAAAAATTTAAGTTTCATAAAAGATTTGTTCCCACGCGAGATAAAATAAAACTGTACTTAAATTTTAATTAAGTTAAGGCTTAAAAAATTACATTTTCACAACATAAAATTCTTTAAATTATTAATAACCATCTGTCGTTAAAAAATTATTTTAATATTTCGATTGTTTTAGAAACCATGTAATATCAAGCATAATTTCATGCATTTTAAAATTAATTAGTATTGTCTAAAAATAATCTTAAGGGAATATTTTAAACACTTATTAATCATTGTGTGATAAGTCATTGTTTACTTAAACTATTGAATTGATGACAAAGCATGATATTTAAAAAAAACATAAAGGCATAAAAAATAGTTTAATATTTTATAATAATTAAAATGTATTTGTTTACTAATAGCCACAACATGCATATGCAATATAACTAAACCTACACTCACTTCCTTTTCTCATCAGAAATCATTATTATACTTTCTAAAAATGGCAAACTGAAAGAAAAATAAACAAATAAAATACCTTAGAATAAAGTAGTTAAATATATTTAATAATTTTAATTAAATATTATATTTAACTTTGCCTACCTTTTAAGTTGTATGTTTCCAGGATTAGTATTTGGCAGGTTAGGAATGATTTCTGAAAGAATTTGATAATAATTTTGACTCTTAAGTGTATCCCAGATCACAAGGGACTTGCAATCAACCTAAAATAAAATAAAAATTTCAACTCTATAAATAAAAACATATATAACAAGTAGTTTATTATAAATAACTTACAACAAGACTTTTACATATACATAATGTGCTAAGATATATAGTGGATTAAACACATAACAAAGTTTGAAGCATTATTTGTTCTTCAAAAATTGATTTAAAAAATAATGTCATGTTTTAATATATAAACTCAAATTACTTTAAATAACAATTATTTTCATTACTTTGAATATTTAAGCAATAAAAAAAAGTGATTTTGGAAATCTTGAATTATAAAGCAAACATAAGAGAACCTAAAGCGAAAATTTTAGTGAGAGGACAAATAAAATGAAAAACTTAAACAGCAAAATTACATGTATATTACCTTTTTCAAACAGTATTCAAGTTCTTTAGGTTGGGAAGCAGGGTTTATATTAACCTAAAGAAATAAAAAAAAACATGGTTAAAGTTCAAACAGTTATTTTGTTGAACTGTAATTGTGTTACAACTTCAAATTATAAAACTATAATGTGAGTATTAACACAAGATTTTTTGTTTTTAATTTTAATGATTGATCAAAAGAACTCGCGTAAAAAGTTTTAGCAAAAAAATAAAGATGCATAATATTTAATTTAATATTTAAAGCCATTCCCTAAATGTAGTTTACTGCTAAAAAATTTAATTAAATATTATTTATAAAATAAGGAAAGTTTTTACCAATATCAAACCAGCTCTGGCAGCAGCATATTGTGTTAAGGACCATTCATAACTGTTTGGACTGCATATAGCAATGCGATCTCCTTTATTCAATCCAAGAGAAATAAATGCAGAAGCTAATCTTTCAGTCTATTAGGGAAATAAATTCAATCAGAAAACATGAAATTGGACAAAATATGCAGAGATACAGAAATGAAAACTGCAAGATTTTTTAAATAGTAATTTTCAATATATTTTTCAAAAATGTATAATTGATACAGACTTTAATATTAATTTCCACAATCAGCAATATGATGTAGTAAACTAAATTAGAACACCAATATAACTATTCCTAACCTAATAAAATACTTAGTCATTATACAAATTTTTAAAAATTTACCTCACTAAGCATAGGGAGATACAGAGAAATATTAATTTAAAAATATTAATTACAACACCAGTGGTTTTCAAAAGAACATCAGTGATCATGATTGCTTTTTTGTGCTTTGAGTTACATTACACAAATTATTATTGTTTTCTTTTAATAATTTTGTTTAAAAAAATTCAGCACTATTTTATTTTTCATATGCTCACAAATACATAATTTGAGTAGCAGTCATTGGTTATTACCATAAAGCCATTACAATTTGACTGCTATGCTATGTCCTTTTAAGGCAACATTTTACTTCAATAAAAATTATGTTGCTTATATAATTTGTCATTTTACACGCAACTTACCAAAATCGCATTTCATGTGTGTCATTATCAAATAATAACTGTAACTGTTTAATAATATCTAACTTGAACTATCAGTAGACACAGCTTCTAATAAACAAACTAACAAACTTTCATAAAGTTTGCCTGATTAATTAGCTAATAAGCATGCTATCTAACATCACCTACTTCATATACAAATTACCCTTTAAGTGAAAAAGCTAAACTAGTGAGAACTAGTAGTAACCAGTGAGAATGCGTGTTTGGCATTTCTACTATTGTTTCTCCCTGTCATATTAACCCATTGTTAGATGCCTTCTGAGTGTTGATTAGCTAAAATTACACAGGACCATTCTTATTGCTGACAAAAGAAAATATTACAGATACCTCAAATTTAAAAACATACTGGCTGCTGGAGCTAACTTGGTAATGCTACCTGGTATTTATAAACTTTTTTCAGAAACTTAGAACAAATATATGGTTGTTTTAACAAATAACTATCTGCTACTTCATGCTATCTAATCTACATGCTGTCAGTTCTAAGAAAACAGAATTACATTATTCTTATGGTAAAGCAACTGGAACTATTCAAGTAGGTAGTTATAACGAAGAGGTCATTGTAGTGTAGTTACTTAAATTCAAAGTTTGACTGTAATTTACGAACCTCATGTCTAAGCTGTAAATAAGATTTCTTGATTCCTTGGAAATCGGAAATAATTGCAACTCCATCTCCACATTTATCAGCACTTTGATCCAAAACTTGCCCAAGTGTTGATGATAATAAAAGGGTATTACCAGGCATAGAAAAATAGCTGTTCTTTATTTTCTGCTGTGAAATGCTCATGCACCTTTAAAATATAATTCATTTCAGTAAATTGAAGCTATATTGTTAAAAAGTATATACACAAACGAAATATTAATTTTAATGAATTATAGATAAGTTGGCTGGTAAAAAAAACATTTGCATGAAACAAAAAAATAAGCGAATTTCGTATGCCCATTTAAAAAAAAACGCTTGGGACAGTGCAGTAAAATAGAGAAAATAATTGATTCGGGAAAATATTTAAACTACTAAAATCCCTAGAACCTGATAGCCTTATTAAAAGGCCGTCCAATTCCATTATAACGCTAAAAATGTCATGTCAACCCTTCCAATAAAATTACGAAAAATACCGGCTTCGTTGTTTATTTTAAGTTGCATAAAATGGCAGGATATTTACATTAATATTTCTATTATGAATTAGGTTCTAAATCTTAAAGTCAGTAAACAAAAACACACAAACCTGAAATGTGATGCATGATATTTAGTTAAAGTAGATATTGAGCCTTTTATAAAGGAATTCATAGTACAAGAAGAGACAATAACTTTTAAGGACATAATAAATACTCTTAAAAGTTTAAAAGAAGCAACACAATAAATTAAAACCGGATATGAAAAGCTCTAGTCATCATACATCAGAACTGCTGATAGCAACTGTCGTCTGTCAGCGTGTCAGACAGTCTGCTGATATAAGATACTTTGTTTGGTATTTAATCTATTCTCACTACCATTTTCTAGCATCTTGTCTACTTACAGAGCATTAACACAGCTATGCGTTTCGTAGTTTAGGACCGTGGTCTAATGATCAGGTCAGCACCTGATAATTGTTATTTTTCGAAATTTGTTTTTAATTATCGGGTCGTAAATAATTTTTTTCCTTCTATCACCAATTTGGCAGAGTGATGAGAGATTAGTTACTCGCACTTGAGCTGAAACGGGTAGACGAGGTCTTCTCCCGAGCTGGTTTGATTTGGTTAATTAGTGTCACACTAGAGCTACACGGCTATTCGTGAGAGGCCTCTTAATTTATAAAAACTGTCAAGTGACCAGGTCAAGTTTTATGATTAAATTCAAAGGTTGCAATAGACAGACATTCCTCTGATGAATTTGATAAAATTATGTTTATTTGGACCCCTGCTCATGTGGGCATTTTCGAAAATGAACTGTCCGATCTCCTTTAAAGTTGTCAAGTTTTTTTTTACAATTAAGACATTTTCCATCGACTTAGATCTAATTTTTGTGAGATGGCTGCCAAAAAGTGCAAATATTCAAATTCCTTTTACTATATTATAAATTCACCCAAAAGGAACATCGATTCCTTCCTTTGAATAGAACTGGCGATATCTCATTCACCAGATTTAGAACTAAATCTCTTCTAACTAAAGCTAAACTATCGTATGGGCCTTGTTCCATCACCCATGTAATGTTGAAAAATCAACAGAACATATCATTCTTGTATGTTCTCGGTATGAAAACGAAAGTCAAACTCCGTCAAGAAATCGGTCGGTGGTAATATACTACTACCTGTCATCACCCATGTGTGTCTATTTGTAGTAGTATATATGCCGTACTATACTATACGGCATATATACTACTACCAATAGACACACACATGAATTTGTAAATACTGGTGGACAGACTTGTATTCGTGGAATCGAACTCATGGCCTCTTACAAAATACATTGATTGGAATCGATTGTGTTTTGCAATTATAGTCAATTGCTAAGACTCTTTATAACTTAATAACATAGTCGAACACACTGGAACTTTTAAAAGATTTAACCTGCACCAGCCCTATATGTACACAGGATGGATGTAATTATCTTTTTTTTCTGGTTTAAAAATGGCTAGACAGACAAGCAGTCAAGTACGGAACCCAGGAAGGTAACCTCTGGGATATGTGAACTACACACACAGGGACACCCTTAGGAGTATGCGAAAGGTGTCTTTGCACAGAGGCTCCCACTGATTCAAAAATAATTATGAATTAATTATTTTTTTTAATTAAATTCAGTATTTTGACTTCAAAATTTTATTGACAAATATAAAATAGCTTAATATTGTAAGAAATCTGGCACTTTTGAAACCAAACTCAGGGCATTGTGTTTATATTTGCATAGGGTCTCGCTTTTTCTAAGCCAATCTACACCAATCGAATATAACAACAGCCCTTGATCCTTCTGTAGAAGATGTTTAAACTGAAATCAGGTTGCAGTGATATAAAACAAGATTTGTTCCTTTTACGAAAAAAAAATGAAATGGTTTATGGAGACTCAAACACAGCTCCAATGTTGATTTCTAAGCACATAATTCTTTAGATAATAAATAAATTTAGTATATACATTGTTTTTCATAAAAGTAATGTTATTCTTTATTAAAATATCACAAGTTTAACTCTTTAATAGAAATATTCTTCATTTCAAACTTTTTAACCTTTTGAGAAGCTGTTTTGGGAAACTCTTTCACAAACATGATGTACCTTGGTACTTTGAAATGGCTTATCTGTAAAAAAATGGAAAGGAAAAACATTGTTTAGAAATCATTAAACATATTTCTTGAATGCAAATATTTTTGAGAGAAAAAATGCGAAACGTTGAAATTGTACTTAAAATATAAGTTACACATACATCTAATTGCAAATTAGCACCATGAAAGAAAAATGAAAATCATAACAATAAATAATAAAATAGGTGTGGGAGTTGTAACTTAGATGCTTCCACATTCCATCTTTAAATGCAAATATTTAAAACTATTAAAAGTATTATCCAATTAAAGTTAAAACTAATCAGTGTAAATTAGCTTAGTTGTTTTTATTGATTTTTTGTCTTGAATTTATGAATAAAATAGGTTAATTAAGGGGTAGGTTAATTAAGAGGTAATAGGTAAGAAGAAGCACATTTTTTAAAAATAATATTTTGTTTTAAATGAGAACTTATACATGGTTTTAATAAAATTATAATCTAAATACTTTTTTAATTAAAATATGTAAAATACCCCAATTCAAAAATCTAAATGTCAAGGTTAAATACATATCTATTGAATCTATCCTTCAAACCAGCTATAATTAAGTATTTTTCAGTTAAAATAATTATCTCTTTTTCCTCATTGCTTTGTCATGAGGAAGATAAAATTACTATAAATTACTTTTAAGAGAGATAATTATATATTGACTATATTTACTTTAATATTGCTGTTGTTAAGTTTAAAGAAATTTTATAGTGTGAAATGGTTAAAATTTTATGTATTTAAACTTTTTTTTGTAGTGTTTCATGCTTTTATTTTTTTTTATGTTATATTAAGAGCATGGAAGCTAAAAAAAATAGGTATTTAAAAAATATATAATTTATTTTTGCAATTATGTAATAATACAAACTCTTTGATAGTTTTACCTTTCCTTTACAATATTTTTTTACTTCCTCTTCTGTAAGATCGGCACCTTCTTTAACAGATATCCAAGCACATACTTCTTCTCCCCTTCTTTTGTCAGGCACCCCAACAATCTGTATGAGCATAGAAAAAAAGTTAGTTATAAAATTATTAATTTTAAATAATTATGAACTAACAAGAATTTGTTATTTTCTATAAAAACAAATGAAAGCTAAAATAAACCAAAATTGAGCATTAAGATTTGAATACAAAATAGAAAAGAGTAATTTTCATAGCAAAATAAGGTTAAAATGAACAAATGAGCATTAAGAATTTAATACAAGTTATTAATTTTATTCAAATGATAACAGATTTTGCAAGTATTATTAACATTCTAATACCTTTTTAGTTTCAATAATACATTTTGTCTCTTGTGGACCAAAATCACAATACTTATTCTAGTTTATTAAAGGCAAAAATAAGGACTTTTCGTACCAATTAAATTTATGTTAGACCTACTCATCCATTCCTCTTAACAATTAGATACTCTGTTTATTTCAATCAGATAGTTGTTTTAAAGTTATTAAAATACATATAAATATGTAATTTTTATATCATTTAAAGCGTAAATATTGAAATTTTTACATGAGCTTCCAGAATGTCTGGATGAGAGTTTAAAAAGTTTTCAATTTCAAGAGGGTAAATGTTTTCTCCACCACGAATTATCATATCTTTTTTTCTGCCTGATATTTTCAAAAAGCCATATTCATTCATCACACAAAGGTCTCTGCAATTAAAAAAGTAGTTGTAAAACATAAATTTTATTATTGAACAGGATTTGATGTAAAAAAAATTAATGTGAATGAAATAAACGCATAATGACTAATTCAAAATATTTTAAGTCAATAATCAATTTCCTAAACTAACACAAATTCAAACATCAAAACAGTAGAAACTTCAACAGTTCTTTGGTTATTTAAAGCTTTATGCGGAAACGTTAAGCAGTATTTTAGTATTTAATTTCTTATTTAAAAGTAAATTTTCAATGACATTAAAAGATTAAGGTTTGCTTGATAATGAAAGTTTTGCATGAAATGGAAGTTAGTATAACGAAATAGATACATAAGAAATTATTTTGACAGAAAGTATGATATATACAAAAATAACTATTTACAAACAATTAAAACCTTTAAAATAAATTTTTAAATAAAGTTATTTAATTAATTGAGTATTGTTAATTTAAAAAATGTATACATTTTGAGACTGATACTTTCTGCATAAAGCACTTTATTTAAAATTAATTTTTATTAATTGTTTACACAAACAGTACAAGTTGGTAGCAAACATACAAAAATTATTATTTGAAATCAATTACGTTTAGCATTATTTCACATATATCACGAAGGTTGCCCCAAGCGTACTAACACATTTGTAAGAGTAAAATTACATCTTTTATTATTTATCAATACAAAAACACATCCATTACTTAAGAACACATAAAAAATGAGTCAAAATTAAGTTATCTTCACATAAAAATATTGATAAACCTAAATATGCAACAAAATAATACCCAGTGTGATACCAGAATGTTTTTTCGTCAACAACTTCTGCAGTTCTCTGTTCATCATCCCAATAGCCACGAAACAAGCCGTGACCACGAACACAAAGTTCTCCTTCCATATTTATTGGCAGTAAATGCTGTTTATCATCCACGACTTTTACCTATAAATAAAATTAGCCTTAAATTTTTTTAAAACTTTTTTTTGCTATGAATAAACTTTTGGAAGAGTTAAATGGATCTAAAACATTCAAGCTTTTACTAAAATAAAGTGTTTACTTCCACATATTCCACAGGCTGTAAGACTTCTTTGCAGGCATTTTCAAATGAATCATTTATTCCATTTAATGCGACACAAGGACTATTTTCTGTTGAGCCATATGCCATCTAAAAAAATTATTAAATAAGTTTATAATGTAAACTCAATATACAAAACTATCAAATTAATAGGTTTTCTACTTTAGATAACTAATTACTCGAGATTATAAAGTTAATTTTAAAAAGTAACTCTGGTATCGTTACAGTTACTTTATTAAAAATGTAACTCTGTTACATTTATTTTATATGAAAAGTACCTAGTTACGGTTACTTAATATGAAAAGTAACTAAATACAGTTACTTTTAGAAACTTCAAGTTATAAGTCAAGCTAAAACTTGAAATTTAGCCATCTTACTGTTTTTCAAAGAGTACTAAGATTAAAGAAACATAAGCACAAACAAAACTCTGCAATTTGAATTGATTAACAAATTTTTTATTTAATTTTAAATGACTTTCATTTCGAAATTGGCATTCGACAGTCTTCAGAAAGTAACCAAATTTACCGTTACTTCGTTACAACTAAAAGTAACTATGTTACAATTACTTTCTGAAAAATATAACAGTGTTACCTAAAAAAAAGTAACGGTTACAAGTTACGTGTTACTCTAATCCCTACTTATTATCACAAAGAAAGTTACAAAAAAATGCAGTTTTAGATTACACTGCTTTCTCAGTAAACTAAAAACTTTTTCACTGCAAATACAGTTGCACACAGCTACAATGGCCTTGTTTACTATGACAAATTGTTTTTAATGCCATAAATGTCTGGTCCCTTTAATTGCCTGCAGACATAATGCTATATATTGTGTTTGTAAAATTTTTTAAAAATTAACTCCTCAGTTATAACGCCAGAAATTTTGAATTATCCCCGAACTAGAGCTACACAAGGGCTATTGGCGATGGGCGTTGTAATTTAGAACCACATTTCATTACCTTATACATCATATTCATTACCTTCATATAAGATAATTGAAAGTAAAAATGCCTTTTAAATTATTCTGACACAAAATAGTGTGACGGACCTGCCTGGCTGTTCCATAAAATGATATAGCTCTAATGCAGTTTAGCTATTCAACCACGATCATGCCGTTTAGCTGGAGTTTACCTTAAGAATCAAACAGCTTTATTGTGAATATAATTTATTATCAGATAGTATAAATATTGGCAGTTTTCCGTGTTGTCTACCCTTCTCGTCTTTTAATAGTATGTGTTTTTAGTAGCGTTATAATATTATGTGTTTTTAACTTTAAATAGTATCGAATGGATTTTATTATCTACTTTGAAATGTGATAGTCCAGATAGTCTTGACCAGTTGGGGCAAACCGGAGTACGTCGGCCAGCCATTTGAGACAACGTGTGATCCAGTGGTCGGGCTTGTAAATCCGCCGATGGTGCTTCGATATCCTTGCATATTTTATATTGTTTATTTTTAATATCCCCATGTATCTTCTTCCCTACAAAATATATATTAAATATTCTAATTCATTTAAATTGCTTTTCTGTTTTAATTTGTGTGTGACCTTTTCTGCCTTACATACTCCGCCTTGGAGCATGGTTTTTCCAGTAATCACCCGTGCTAGGCCTAAGTCTTTCCCAGAGACGTTACATTGGCGAGCCTGCCAGGATTGGTCACACTGTTAAAAGTTCTTTTGAAAAGCAATCTTGAAATAATTTTTAATTTTTCTAAAATTTAATTGAGTTAACGATACCCCCATGCTTAGAATTTTAGTGCATGTTATGCTATGTGAAACTAGCATTTGGTTAACAGAAATTTTCTGGAGGTCTATTGCTGAACTTTTAAGTTTGTAAAAAAGAAATAAGCTAAAAGCTATGTTAATCATTGATTTATGTTTATGTATTCATTGATATTGTGTACCGCGGTGGGATGGGTTCGAAATTTGAGGACTTAAGGAATAAAATATTCTTCAATCCATGCGCACCAAATTAAATTATTCTATGATTTTAACTATTTTATAATAATTGAATACAGGTTTTATTGAATGTTCAAGTGATCTGGGTAGCTGAGGGTTTTAATCTAAATTATTTTAAAAAAGGAATATACCACCACGAATGTGTAGCGTCACTTTTCCTGTATAGTTACAGCAATTGATATAAGCTAATCATGAGTTTAGTTGTTGCGTTATTGCCTTTGGCCATTATTGGGTTAGTTATAAAATTGCTTTTGGTTTCTCACAGGAATGAGGTGCCAGTGGCGGCCAAACCTAGGTTGAGGCGTCTGGCGGATGACCGGTTAGATTTATATTTTTCGGGACATTCGGAGGAAGATGTTTTTAAGTTTATTTCGGAAATAGAGGAAACTACCGGGTGGTTTACAGATGAGGAGAGGGTTGCTTTTGCAGTAGCACGGCTAAGGTCAAACGCTGGGCAGTGGTTTCGCTTTACGGGCTTTGTTTTGGGTGATTTGACATGGGATCAGTTGCGGGGTCAGTTGTTAAAACAATATGGTCATGTATATAGTAGGGCAGATCTTGCGGATGAGCTTTTTTCTAAGAAGTTTTACGTCGGGGAAGACTTTGAAGAGTTTGTCTGGTCATTAAGGAATTTGTACCTAATTTGGGATACGTACGCACAGGAACGTGAAATAATTAGCGCATTGGTCAAAAGGTTACCCGGAACATTGCCTTTCCTTTTTATGCACATAAGCCGGATAGAGGAACTCTTGCAGCAGTTTTTTCGATGGTCAAGTAATGCTTCTTTTTCTAACATGCAAGCACCAGATTTTTCTTTTGAGGAGTTAGGTCAGCATGAAGCTATTGATCAACGGCACAGTGCTAGGGAACGCACCCCGGAGAAATTTAGAACCCCTAGAAACTTATTCCACGATCAACGAACCTGCACACGGTGTGGATCAACTGAACACCATGCCCGAGCCTGTGTGAGAACAATGCACCCGTTGAGTCGCCCACCCCGAGACCCCGCTACGGTAACTTGTTTCCGATGTAGACAGACCGGACATTATGCCCGCTCGTGCCCGGCAGATATTACTGAAGGTCACAATATGTCAGCACCCGCGGAAACGCCCCGATCAGCTCCTTTAAACTCCTAAGTGGACTGGTGGTAGAGGGAACGAGTCCACGTTTTAGCCGAGAAGACTCCTCTTTTGCAAGTACTTTCCTAAATATGAAAATTCAGCTAGGCAATCACTGTGTGGACGCCCGTGTGGATACAGGCTCGGACCTTTCTTTTGTCTCTGGGAAACTGGCACAACAATTGGTGGATGATGGTGTGGCCGTGATCGATGAAGCCTATGTTCCGGCTGTGCGACAGGCAGACAGCCAGATACTACGGACTGCTGGAAGATTGACCGTACCAACTGACGTGCTGGGAAACTGTTTGACTTTCCCATTTGTGATTATCCCGAAGATGCCATTAGATTCCTTGATTGGAGTAGACCTTCTCGAAGAATGTGAGGCGACCATTAACTTTGGAACTAGAGAAATATCGGTGGGAAGACTGCCCTTACAAGGAGTTGTCCCAGCGGGAATGCTGGAGAGACTGGCGACTCTGGCCGTTGGATATGAAGAGTTGGCAGCAGGCATGCTTGACCGACATCCTGGCAGGCTCGCCAATGTAACGTCTCTGGGAAAGGCTTAAGGCCTAGCACGGGTGATTACTGGAAAAACCATGCTCCCAGGCGGAGTATGTAAGGCAGAAAAGGTCACACACAAATTAAAACAGAAAAGCAATTTAAATGAATTAGAATATTTAATATATATTTTGTAGGGAAGAAGATACATGGGGATATTAAAAATAAACAATATAAAACCTGCAAGGATATTGAAGCACCATCAGCGGATTTACAAGCCCGACCACTGGATCACACGTTTTCTCAAATGGCTGGCCGACGTACTCCTGTTTGCCCCAACTGGTCAAGACTATCTGGACTATCACATTTCAAAGTAGATAATAAAATCCATTCGATACTATTTAAAGTTAAAAACACAAAATATTAAAACACTACTAAAAACACATACTATTAAAAGACGAGAAGGGAAGACGCCACGGAAAACTGCCAATATTTATACTATCTGAAAATAAATTATATTCACAATAAAGCTGTTTGATTCTTAAGGTAAACTGCAGCTAAACGGCATGATCGTGGTTGAATAGCTAAACTGCATTAGAGCTATATCATTTTATGGAACAGCCAGGCAAGTCCGTCACAATAGGACATATTAAAAGGAATCTAAAAGTATTAGAATTATCCACCAATCTATTATTTCCACAGAAGCATAGATTTTATTAGTGTACAATTTTTAAAGTCATTTTATTCAATTTAAAAAGTGGACTTAATCAAGCATATGCTAAAATCTAATAGCAAAATGATAAACTTGCTTGTAAATTAACCTACTAAGAGATATATAAATCTGCATAAATTGTATCTGTATGACTCCAAATTGTATAATACAAATTAAATTAACATATAAAGTTAAATAAAATAGTTACATGAACAGAAGACAGTTGAAGCTCATTTCGTACATCTCTTACAAGTGGTTCTGTAGCTGGAGCTCCACCTATTACAGCTGTAAAGTATATTTTAATTTGTAATTTTCTGTATTTTTCTAATAACAATAATATTAGGAAATCATAATGTTATGCCGTTTATTAACTTAGAATTGAAAAATATATCAAAACATAGTAAAAATAATTTTCAAGAGAAAAATTTTAAATGGAAAAAAAGGTGAAGAAATAGTACCTTGCTTCAATGAAGCAATATTACGCTGATGAGATCGGTAATTATGAAGAAGGTCAACATACATAGTTGGAGTCCCATAAACAATATTACATCTAAAATAAATTTGATTAAAAATAAATAACATTTAAATTAAGCAGCCAAATATTAAAACTTATACATTTACATTCTAAAATTCATTTCATTGTATTTTGATTGTTGCTTTAGTAATGAGTGTCTGAATTTGTCAAAACACTTTATACAAAACTTCTTACAAAATCAAATTGATACAATTGAACATTATTTATTTAAAGTTTAGAGCCAATATTTCTGAAGTCAATATTTATAATATATATTTTTACTTCAACGACTATCACAATGGTCTATAAATATCATATCACGTTTAAACTTTTTGTTATTAAGAGGGATGATAAGTACCATAGACCTAATGCATTAATTTTTAAATCCCAACTTTTGCAAACAACTTTTGCATTTTTAAATCCCAACTTTTGTACAGCTTTGACATGTTAGCCCTTTTTCATCAGGTATAAAAATCGTTATTACTTCAAAATAAAGCCAATTTAAAAGAAAAATATTAACTAGTTATTTGATTATTAATTTAAGTTTAAAATGCCACAAAATATTGTACAGATGTATTTTTTAGACACTATTTTTAAACTTTATCAACTAATGATTAAAAAACTAGATGAGATATTTTTCTTTCAAATTTGTTTTATTGTGCTGTTATGATGATTCTGACCTGATGAAAAAGGGCTAACATGGCAAAGCGGTTCTTTTTCAGAAGTTCTGATATCAAAATAAATGCATTAGCTCTATGGGACTGAAGACCCCGATTAAATAAAGCTATCAAAATTATTTAGTGATATCTATTAGCAGTTAAATACAAATGAAATTCACAAATGCACCAAACATGAAAAAAATTTGTGTTCAATTTCAGAAATATATCTTCACTATAGTTTACATTTTGAAATAAATCAAAATAAAAGGCGAATTTACACCTCACTGTTAAAAGTATAAAACACTTAAAATAAGTAATACAATATTTATATACAAAGTAGCTCAGTGGCTGAGAAGTCTGCCCAATTTTGTGGGTTAGAGCTATGGCTGGTTCGTCAGATTTTGCGGATGGAGAAATCGTGGGCAAGCATGTCATATGATTATGTGGCACGTAAAAGATACCTAGAGTGCCCATTTGGCTTGGGTTCTCCCAGCAAAATTAAATTTCGGCATACTATAACATCCAAAGAGAGCTCCGAGTCATTGTAATCTGAGCATCAAAAGTGGTAGTGAGGGTCGCCTAGATGGTGCCACAAAAAATATTTAAAAATGTCTCTACATTCTGGGGAATAAGCTAAGTTCGCAGAGGCTTAGCTGCCAATAAAGCAGCCCTGTTGGAGAAAAATATTTATATAAAAAAATATTGCACTGTTAAATTTAAAAAAAAAAGTTTCTGGGAAACTATAGCTAGACTACTTCGTTTACAGTAGGTTGTCAGCAGTAGCGTTAAGTAATGGAAAATAGAAATTAAGCATGTATTGGTAAATTTGTACAAACAAAACTACTTTGATTCTTACCCATGTTGTTCAATTGTTTTTAAACTGGCATTAGCATCAAAGGTAGGTGATGGGAAAATGCATGTACCTTGAAATATAACGGACATTAAGGTACCAAATACACAACCAAAACAATGGAATAATGGAACTTGGCAGCAAATAATGGGTTTCTAAAAAAATATAATTACTTACATTAAAGCAATTTCTGTGAATTAGCAAATTTGCCAAATACTAATGAATAACACATATTTTATAGTATGCTTTACTAACTTAGAAATTATGCAATATCAAAGAATTGTACTAACCGTTAAATTATAACCAAGTCTTCTTCCAGAAACTACAGAATTATTGACAATATTATGATGAGACAAGGTTGCTCCCTTTGACATACCAGTTGTTCCCTTGAAAATGCACAGTTTTAGACTACTTAAATAAAGGTAAAAATAAATGTTCTTTTATTCAAATAATCCAATTTTTTACAAGAAAAAGTGATGCATTTTGTAACAAATAAATTTACCTACATAAATCACGAATGAAATAACCAATAGTTATATGTATATCAGAACATTTAAATTAAAGCTCTGGAGTAGTTTATAAATGAAGAGCTTAGTGGAAGAACGTGCTAAGTGACAAAAAGGTGAAAACGAGATAATGAGCTTCAAAGTTTTTAGTTTGCAACTTTTCTGTCATTCACAAAATCACAGTTTTTTTTGCATGATATTTTAGTTTGGTTCTTCAAAATGCTTTGTGGCTTTTGGCTTAGCCGTAATTTACGTCATAACGCGTCATTTACAAAATGCGCTTGACACCTCATGCACTTGGCACGTTCTACCTCCGAAGTGCTTCAGATTTTTGCCAGTCGCTTAGTGGAAGAACATGCTAAGTGACATTTTTAGGTAAATTTGATCCATAAACGTTTCATAATTTCTGTACTAACCTTTCAATTTTCAAAATTCTTTTTCTGTTTGGAAGATAGGACTTCACAGATCTCTTTTATACTTATTAATCGTTTGCCTGTCCGTCCATCATTTTGTCCGTCCGTCCATATCCCTTTCAATTTCCGATAGAAAGTTCCTGATTTTGAAAATTCTTTTTTTTTTGTTCGAAAGTAAAAAATTAGATGACTACAATGTATAGTGTTTGGCCACCTGCCTGTACGTCTGCTTTTTTTGTTTCTGTCCATACGTCCTACTACCCCCCCCCCCCCCCCACCAACTTCCTTTGTACCCGTCTAATTTTTAAAGTTATTACTTTTAATTACCTAATATAAAATATAAGGTAATAAAATTTTTGAGATAGGGGTCAATAATCCAAAATGAAGATTTTGTGCTTTCTACACGTTTTGGAGGGTGCTCATTCTAAAAAATTGGGGGGTTTTACATTGATCCGTCTGTCTGTCTGAAACTACTTTACAGTTTAAAATGAAAGACCTACGGACTTCACTTCAAATTTAGTACACGGGTTCCTAGTTCCTGTTGGACGTGATAATAAGGTTTTCGATAAAATTGCGCATGCGCAAGTAGAAGCTGCTATAAACTTTTTTTGGTTTTAAAGGTATTGCTGAACAACGAAAATAGATACAGACTTCTAATTTGATACACGTGTTCCCTGTAGTATTCGGACGTCAAAATAAAGTTTTCTACAATATTGCGCATGTGCAAGGAGTACCTGCCATAGAACTTTTTAGGTTTGAAAGTTATTGAAAATACTTTATAAGATATATATAACTTTTAAATGAGCGTATTGATATATAGTGTTACACATCCCTAGTTTTTTTAAGATATCAGTCACCTATCTTATACTTTTTGTTCGTCCGTCTGTCCCTACTATAAGGATTTCTTTGAGTATTTAAGTTAAAAGAAAGTAGGTTATGTAAGTTATTTTAGAACTTCTTGCTTAATGTTAGATCAGTAAGTTTTTAATTGAAAATATTTTTTTAAAAATACCATTATCACTGAAATTATAAACTAAATACTTTGAAGAATAATAAGACAAATCAACTTAATAAAAAGTATACAAAAAGATAGTAAAAGATACACAAATGCATTTCAATTTAATAAATATATTTAATTTAAAAGACTTATAAAAATAGATTATAATGCAAATATAAGTTTTCGCAAAATAAATTTTTAAATAGTTTTTAGATAAGAATAATCCAATTTAAAAACAAACTTTTATATTAAAAAAAGTAAAAATAAGTTGTATGGCAAGATATAGATCCTAAGGTTATTTACGTTTTTCTTTCTCCTGTTCAATTAAGGGTTTAATCAATTTTAAGAAAGCTACTTTAATTTACAGCATTTCTACAACGTTCGAACATGATCGTTTAAACAATTTATTTTTACAATCGTGATGCATAGTACTTTTTTAAAGTCATCGAAATTTTAATAAATATTAAGAACTTATAACGTTTTATACTTTGTCACTTTATTTTTATATCAATTATTATAAAAATATTTTAGTTTTACATAACAAAGCAATATCTTGAAATTTTTTTTATTTACCGTATAAACTTTTATTCACACTTTCAAGCAAAAATTCAGCTTTCCGCTTGCTTCTTAATTACATTTTAATAATTTTAGGAGTTTAGGACATTGCACAAAATGCGTTCGATAGCTTTAGAGATCAAACGTAAAATGGCTTTAAAACGATTTTTGTACCCATAATTCATTTTTTTAAACAAACCAGATGCTTTGAATGTTCAGTGCAATGTTGTTTTAACGCGAACTGTCATCTCCATAGAGCAGGTGCAACTTTGTTTTAATTATACCATCTGTTCGCTGCTAAATTATCTATGTTTATTACAATAAAAATCAGACATTTTATAAAATGTTAAAACCTTTAACTCCGTTTAAATTTAAAATCAAAATGCATTTTTTTCCTATTTTGCTAAATGCACTCAAAACCCATTTTACGCAATATAAATTTAAATTCATTGATTATATTTAATAATTAAAGTTAATTAGGAAATATTAATTACAATTTGTTGAATTCTTTTTGATTAAAACTACAAAAGAACCATTTGTTTTGCTATTAATGCAAGCGAAAGTCTGAAAATTTTCCGCAAACATGTCACTTAGCACGTTCTTCCACTAAACGATCGTTCAGGAAACAGGCGATTTCGGTGGAAGAACATGCCAAGGATCCTTAGCACGTTCTTCCATTGAAAAAGTGACGAAAACACGTGCACCTACCAACTTCGTATGCGAAAAATATACGAAATCGAATGTTTTCTAAAAAATTTAAAGGTGTTATATTTAAAGCAGGTAATAACATGATCATTGACACAAAATTCTCAATTTTTTAAAAAATGTCACTTAGCACGTTCTTCCACTCAGCTCTTCAAATGTGAGTGTAGATATTTTAAAATCCTTACTGAAGTGAATTGAATATTAACTGGATCATCAAATTGTATTGAATTCTCGATTGTTGATAGGGCTTCATAACTTTCTTTGCTTGATGATTCAAATACATTCATAAAGTTTAATGTTCCCCTAAAAAAATACAAAAAAGTGTAAAGTTTATACACAAACAGGAAGACAACTCAGTTCAAAGGAATAATACTAAATATTTTATTTAAAATGTATATAATAGTTATGCAACAAAAATAGTAAATTAGATATTTTTGTGTAAAGTAAAATAAATAGTTGTCCATGCTAAGAAGTGTATATATCAATCATTTTAACTAAATATTTAAGGTTAATGATTTAACTACAACAATCTTATACAAACAACGGCTTAGAACTAATATGAAATTATACTCACTCTTTTTGTTCTTTAGAAATCATGACTATTTTTTCTAGGTGGGGTAAACTAAAATATAGAATGAGCATTAGGATAAATTCTCAAAAAGGGATAAATTTTATTAGACATAAGTATTAATACAAACTTACTTGCTGGTTTTTAGTTGATTTGGATTACATTTTGGTAATTCAGGAATTAGCTCACAATAAATATCATAAAAATCTTGGGTTTTGAGAACATCCCACGATACAAGAGCTTTACAGCGAACCTAAAAATAGAAGTTTCAAAGGTTATCATAAAAATATAATTAATACAATTCTTAAAATTTATTTTTAAAATCTAGTTTATGTAGTTTAAAGGGTTTCATTGGAGGAGCAAACACACATAAATATACTTATGTAAAAAAATATGTTTGCATACATAAACCGCTTTATTAAAAACTTATTACCTTATTCAAATAATATTTCAATTCATTAGGCCGAAGAGCAGGATTGAGAGTAACCTGTTAAAAAAGCATATCTTTAGCCAACAAAGAATTCATGAAAGTTGATTTAGAAAAACTCATATTTGACAGAAGTTCTTCAGATTGACAAGAAATTTTAGAATCTATAATAATAAAAATGAAGTTTTGTGTGTTTGTTTGTGGGTATGTCTCTTATAGACTCATAAACTAGACATTTGTTTGACTCGTAACTTGGCACAAATGTGTAGTTCATACTTAGATTACGATTTGTGAACTTTCAGAACTCAAAATGTTCTATTTTTTAGAGAAAATTCGAATATTCTGAAAAAAATACACCACTTTCGCACAAATCCGATCATTTTTTTTACTTTCCTGATGCCATCTGCTGAAAAAATTAAATAAAACTTTTAACGAAAATATTTAAAATTGAAAATGTTTATTTTATTCTGTTGCCATTACCTTCAGAAACTAAATTCATTATTTGAAAAATAATTTATGTTTCAAGTGACGTAAGTCTCCATTCTATTCTCTATTTTATTGTAGGTTTAGGTGATGGATTTCTTCATTGATGGTTCTGTTGATTGCAAAAATGTGCATTATTTAAACTACTTCCGTGAATTATAACTATGATGGTTGTTCAAGGCCATCATACTACAGCTACATTTTAGGGTTTTGTTTTCATTTTTTCGCCAAATACATTGCCAAACTCGCCAAATTCTTACCTAAATGCGCCAAATAATATATATATTTTTTAATTTATAAACTGGATTGTTTTTCGAAGGCCATTGTGTTAGAGCTGTATAACAAGAGTGTTTGTAGCTATATCTCTTTTCTCGCCAAATTCTTTCCAAACATGCGCCAAATGCGCTAAAAGGTTTTATATGTTTATGAGGAAAATTACGATGACTTTTATGAGTGCATTTATAGCGTATTTTTATATTTTGGATTTTTAAGGTAATATAAGTAACAGTATTTTATACTTTATAACGAGGGGGAATAATAAAAAGTTTGTTATCCTATAATGGATTAAATTGTACATATACTTGGATCAATTAAAACTTTTTTTTTAGTCCGTGCGAAGTACAGGTATTTATTTGCTAGTATTAAAATATTTTAGTCATGAATTCAAATACCTATACCACTTTTAAAAAAGAAAACCTTTCATTAGATTGAGTTAAAAATATTATTTAAAAATAGAGAGGTAATATATACCTCTGCAATTTTTTTTCTTGTAGTTAAGAGAACATTATACATTTTTGAAAATTACAACACATTTTTGTACATTATATATTTTTGAACGTTATATAGTTTTAGTTGTCATTCATAAGTTAAAGTAGTCGTTCAAAAGTTGTATCATATTTATTAAAATAGTAAAAAAATATATTGAAGATGTAACATACTAAAATTAATCCAGCTTTTGCAGCAGCAAACTGAACTATGGCCCATTCATAACAATTTGGTGCACAAATAGCAATTCTATCGCCTCTTTTTAAACCATTTGAAATTAGTCCAGATGCCAGTTGTTCAGTCTAAAAAAAAATATACATTCATTAAAAAGTTTGTTTTTACAGCAGCTAAATTAGATAAATAAATTTAAGGGATCCAATTGGCAGATTTAATATGACATAAAACCTCAGTTTTCATTTCTAGATTTTCTTTCATTGATTCTGCTCGCACCATGTAATTGACTTGAAATGTTTTAATCATTCAAAGTAAATTTTAATCCTTAAATAAAAGATTATCTAAAATACATTTATTGTGACAGAGATCTTTAAGAGCATCCTTCATTCAATATTTGATCTGATCATAAATACTAATGCACTTAATAGTTTAAACTTTAAATATAGATATTAGTTTTTAAATTTAATAAGTTTTCTAATTTATATATCAATCAAATCAAAGAGAAAATTTTCCTACAATTCCTAAAAATCGTTAATATAAAAAACAATGAAAAAAAAAACATTTTAAACCTCTTTCCTAAATTCAGAATAGTTCTTAGAGATTCCTTGATGACTTGAAATAAAAGCAATATTATCACCATGTTTGTCTGCAGTTTCATTTAAAACTTCTCCAACAGTAGAACTTGATAGATTAAAATCTCCATGCATGAAATAGTAACTTTTTTGAATTTTTCGCTGAACATCACTAATGTACCTAAAAATAAATCTTGATCAAAATATGATTTGCAGTCAACTATACAACAAAAAGTTTAAAACATGTTAATGAAGTATTATAAAACTTCTCTGTTAAAGACTGGATAATATTTTTGTATTATTTCTATGATCAAAAGTCTTCTAGAGAGGCCATCCAGCCTTTGAATAAAGGCTAGTTTTAGCCTCATACACAAAAAACACTTTGCTGTCTCTTTTAAGAAAAAGATTGAAATGTATGAGAATATATGTTCTTCTCCAATACCTCTTCATTTTCCCTCCTTTCTCACCCTTTTAACTACCTACTGTTAAAATCCATAGCAAGGTGACATTTTGAGGAAAATGGCAACTAGCTGAAATAATATTGATTTTAATCATTGAAGTAAAAGGTCATTTAATCATCCCTTTTCAAGGGACTCAACAAGCTGCATACTTTACAAATTACTTTCAAACAATATTTCTTATACTTAGAAGTCAAATAGTATTGTTTATACACATATAAATGTAACTTTTCTAATTTCTATAATTGCCATTTAAAGCAAGCAAGACAAAACAATCGAAATCCTTAACACAACCCTTTATATAGCCAAAAATGCATCAATACTGCATTTTGGGAATGTTGCAACTTGTCAGTTTTAGGGATTTAGTTTGATGTGATATTGTAACTACTTAATAAAAGTAGTTTAAGCTAGATCTTTTTATTTTTTTTTTTTTAAATGTAATGTTGTATGAGAGTTACACGAGGACTATTTGCGAAGTCTTGTAATTTTGAATAAGTGACAAGCCCGTACCTGGATTGGCACCCAATGCAACCTTTTAGCAACACATACTTGGAATTAAGACATTGAAGGTTTAATGTGCACCACTCTCATATAGACACAGCATTAGTGAAGTAGTTTATTTGGTATCCTTTGAGAGAGAGATGATGCCTATACCCAGAGTGCAACACAAGCATTTTTATTAGCATACATGCTTGTTTATACATTAAAACAATTAACTTCAAGTAAAATTAATTACATACCTAACTTGTGATAGGGAAAATCTTTTTATTTGCCTAAGACAATTTGAAATCAAAAACTTAATCATAATTAAGAAATTAAACTAAAACCAATCATAAAAAATTATGTAAAGCCTTGTGTCAGAACAACAAAAATAAATTAAACAAGAAAGTGATAATTTTAAAAGTAGGAATGGAAATGTTGCATAATCAAACAAGATTAAAGCTTATCGATCATTGCTATCTATTGACATTGCTATCTATTTCGTAACTGATAAAATACGGAGTGTCTAGACTTACGCCATACACTTACGCCAAAATCTTACGCCGGTCCTCTGTGTGTTGCCAATCTTTGTGTACTAAATTAAACTCTTAATTTTGAATTATGGTCGGGGATAGAAAAACTTTTTACAGAAAGAAAGGTTTTTAGAGAACAAAATTGCCCGGGGCCCCAAACGAGTACTTAGGCTTTCAATGGGCCCTACAATACTGCCCCATGTTGGATACTGATGTTTTTTAGAGAAAACAAAATTGCCCGGGGCCCCAAACGAGTACTTAGGCTTTCAATGGGCCCTACAATACTGCTCCATGTTGGATACTGATGTTTTTTAGAGAAAACAAAATTGCCCGGGGCCCCAAACGAGTGCTTAGGCTTTCAATGGGCCCTACAATACTGCCCCATGTTGGATACTGATGTTTTTTAGAGAAAACAAAATTGCCCGGGGCCCCAAACGAGTACTTAGGCTTTCAATGGGCCCTACAATACTGCCCCATGTTGGATACTGATGTTTTTTAGAGAAAACAAAATTGCCCGGGGCCCCAAACGAGTACTTAGGCTTTCAATGGGCCCTACAATACTGCCCCATGTTGGATACTGATGTTTTTTAGAGAAAACAAAATTGCCCGGGGCCCCAAACGAGTACTTAGGCTTTCAATGGGCCCTACAATACTGCCCCATGTTGGATACTGATGTTTTTTAGAGAAAACAAAATTGCCCGGGGCCCCAAACGAGTACTTAGGCTTTCAATGGGCCCTACAATACTGCCCCATGTTGGATACTCGTGTTTTTTAGAGAAAAAATAATTTCCCGGACCCCCAAACGTGTGCGTACTGGATTGCCACTCACTCGTGTAGCTCTAGTGCGACAATTTTCAAACTATACTGGATTGTCACTCGTGTAGCTCTAATGCGACGATAATTAGAGTGCGTCTAGAAAAATACACGATCTCACAGCTAAAAGCACGCTCTGGCGTGTTTCTAGTCACAGCCGATAAAATATGTTGATATTTGTTTAGATAATAATAAAAAATATATCTTTTAGTTTTTGTTTAAATTATCGTCGCACTAGAGCTACACGAGGGCTAAAAATATATATCAAAATGATAGTTTGAAAAGGAGGCATGAGTAATGTAAACAAAAAAAATAACTGTGCCGAATTTTTTTTTCAAAGAGCATGCAGCATGACGCTATCACGGTTACCAGGGCAACGGTCATTAACATACACGGAGGGACTAAGTCCGCCGAAACTACTGCATTGCAACTCTTTGATTGGCTCTTGCATGTCATGTTGGCCAAAGAAGAAAAAAATCACCAATCAAAGACTAGAAAAGAGGTACGTCCCAGTCCTCCTACAACTTTAAAAATCACTGACTTCAAAAATAATTTTTTACTAACATATACATCATTGTTATTGTAAAAACTATTACACAACTATTACACAACTACTTGCAACTCCCATAGGACACCATGCATTTAAAAGTTGCCTCAAGTTCGTGAGATTTTTTCATGCGCGCACGAAAAAATCTCAAGTTGCATGTACCGTTAGCCAATCAGAATTCAGTATTTGTTTGGCTACATTGTGACGAACTAGACTTCGCCAACTGGTTGTTTATTTACATTTTAAGACGCCAACTTTCCTTGCTTGCAAAAAATGCAAAAAATCTGCGCAATTATAAATGGGTAGTAATTGGACGGCAAATATGGAATTGATCTTATTAATGAAGTTCGGAAACATAAATTTCTGTACGATGCAAGCGATGCCCTGCAAAAAGATGAAACTTGCCAAATTGTGAGATAAATAATTTTTTGTGGAAACCCGAAAAACCAGGTTTCCACAAGTTACGAGTTGCAGTTGCATTTAGTTGCAACGGAATTGCATGTAGTTGTGCAGGTGTGAAATGGGCTTAAAGGGGGTATCACACGAGCGTTTTTATCCAACCCAACTCCCAACGCAACTTTCTCCCCCCAATTTCGGCCCCACAAAGTTGTTAAAGGGTTGCCAGAGTATGAGAAGATTTCTCTTTTCCGACTGTCATAACTAAAACGATATCTCTACAGTAGGCGACAATTTATTAAAAATCGGACCTTTGGATTGATTTGAGTTTTATTTTATCGCATGCTTAGGATTTCTCTTATAATTATTAATTTTTCTTTCACCTTATTTTGTAATAAAACAAATAAACACTGAGAGATATAAGTTAAAAAGTTTTATTTTCCCAACTATAGATTGTTAAATTGCGTTGAGAGATATTTTGAAGGCTATAAAATTGTTGGATTTTTGCTTAAAATTTCAAATATTTTTTTTACAAATTTTAAATTAAAGCTGATATATACAGTATAGCTTTCACATTTAGAACAAAAGGGGCAATTTTACCCATCTACTTTACTAATTATAGCAAATGATATATAAAATTATTGAATTAACGTAAGAAAGTCCTTAAAAAGTAGCTTTTTTCTTACAATTAAAGTTGAACTAAAAGCTGTGCTAAGGATTTTTTTCTAAGATATATAAATAAATCTTGTGTGGAATTGGCCCTAAGTAACAATTTCCGTTTAAAAAAAACCCTCAACTTTTCAACATTTTTTATCGAAAAAATAAGAAGATATGTCAAATCAAAGAGTTTTATTTCCTCTTTGTGTCAAATAGCTTATTATACTTCAGATTGAAAATCAAAATACCGTGCATGTAAAATAAATAAACAACAGCTTGGCAATTTGGCGCAATATGACCTGAAGATTTGGCTTCAACCAAAAACAGAGCCGTGACGTCAGTGTAGCGACAGTCACCGATTCCCCTGATTGGTTGTTGGGACCAAGTTGATCAACTCCGTCGCGATGAAACGACAGAGTTGTAGAAAATTTCTCCAACGCCTACGTCATAGCACGTGGCAATTTCCACCAATCATGGTTCGAACAGAAGTTGAGTTGAGGGTTGGGTTGGGGAAAAATCTCTCGTGTGATATGGCCTTAACGTAAAGTTGTGGCAATGGCTTCGTAAACAAGGTGCTTGCGATTCCACATCACTGTTCCGGTTGTGTCTGTCTTACTTGACGAAGGTTTATAAGCGGGTCGCTGACCAAGCACACAAACCTGAATATATATGTCTACCAACCAACCAACCAACTGTTCCACCGTAGAAAATGACGTCATGGCAGGGAGGAGAGAGGGGTACGCAGGAGGAGAGGGGTACCCCTCTCTCCTCCCTGCGTCATGGAGATGCAGCGGTTGGCGACACGTCACTGTCACCGCCTCGATACCCGCCAGACACTACGCACCGTCTTAAAAGAAGTAGAGATACATCTCAACTGTTTTTCCCTCCTTGGAACGACCCACGGGAGTATGAACTTTCCAGACTGTTCTACCGCGGAGCAGAGACTTCTCGGACATTCACGAGAGCAGACGCTCTCGCCTCTTTGCTCGC
>JAFNEN010001122.1:0-58129 GCA_019343175.1 Oedothorax gibbosus | reverse complement strand
TTGGGACAAAAAGGGGGTTACGATTATTGTTAAACTAATTACAAATATTATGAACATATATAATTAAAGGCTAATAACATCGATTGACCGCAGGTCTCCAACCTAAGTGGCTCTGTGTTAATCCAAAAGGGAAAAATTATTTTCTAAGCCTCATTATTCCGACTGCATTAAATAATTTTACAAAAGTTTTTTTTTATATATATTTTTGATAAATGTAGTTGACTTATATGGCTCTATAATCGCATTTTTTGAAACTGATTCAAATATTTTGTTGTAAAGTTGTTTATTGAAAATTTAAAAAAAATATCCAAATTAAATTTAAAAAGTAGCCATTTAATTCAGCTGCATCTATCATATAAAAAACCATTTGTAAAAACATTGAATACGGCAAATGTGGCTTAGAAAATTCCATTTTCCATTGGATCCTTCCGAACGGTCTCGAAATTGGCAAAAATGTTCGGTTGTTTTCATTGTAAAATTTTAAAAAAAATTATTTCAAAAAAGATATTTGTTTAAAAATCAGAATATCTTTTATTTATGCAGAGATGATTTAAAAATCCTTTTCAAATGAAGAAACCTCATTTAGAATAAAAAGTTATTATTTATAAAATTTGTAAATTCAATCCTCTGAGGAAACAAGAAGCAACACACAAGAAGGGGTGAGCAAATTGGCTGAAATGATAACTTGTTTTTAATGCATGAAAACAAAACTTTAATTTTTAATTGACGATTAAATTTTTTAAAATTATATTTCTGGTAGCTGATGAGTATAAATGATTTACCCATTTAAAAAAAATATGTTTGATGGAAAACCTGACTGTCATGTGACGGTTTATACGTCTGTATCCGTAAAAGGGGTTAAAGGGTTTCATTTTTAAGAGAGATGATGGGACAAAATTTGTAAAAAACCGGTTCTATGGGGGGGGGGGGGGCAGAGAGGCCTTTTGGTTTGAAGACCCAAGGTCATCTGCCCTTAAAAAAAAAACAGTGTCTCCCCGTGAGCTTGAGCACGGGCTGGTGATTTGAGTGAATTAGAGTGTTTTTGGTCATGCCAACGACAAAAAAGAGTTATCATGGACATTGATTTAATTCAAAATAAAAATTATTTCTAATGAAAATAAGATAGTTAAAACTAAACTTTTTTCTGGTTATTCTAATACAGGGTGTCTATAAAAGAACTCCGGGGTTTTATGGCAAAATATTTTAATGAAAAAAAAAAAACATACATAATGTTTTATACATGACTGAAAAGCTTACTTTTCAAAATTTTTCCACTAACTATAAAAGATAGCAAAATTTAGTCGATTTCTCTGAAAAGAGTAGCTCAAAAAGTTTTACTCATACCAATTGGGAATGGATTATTTTTACCAATTGGGAATGGCCCCCAGAAGAATGGCCCCCTTCTGGGGGCATATCAAGAATCTCGTGTATGCAGAGAAAATTCGTGATGTTCAACATCTCAGGGAACGAATAGTCAATTGTGTGGCAACCGTCCCCCAGACATGCTCGCCAGGACATGGGAAGAGGTAGAATACCGTTTAGACGTCTGCCGTGCAACTAACGGGGCTCATATAGAACTTTACTAAGTGTTAAAAAAAACTTGAAAATGTAAGCTTTTCAGCCATGTATAAAACATGTATGTATGTTTTTTTATTTCATTAAAATATTTTGCCACAAAACCCCGGAGTTCCTTTATAGACATCCTGTATAGTATCTGATACTAGCCATTTAACACTCGTCTTTCGCACGGTACAGCAATATCGAGCTCATTCTGTATATGGTTCATGTGCATGTTTGGCAACTTATAGTTAAACTCAAAGTTTCCTTACACAGAAGCCACGACCACGGGTGGAGCTATAAAACGCGCGGAGCAAACAGATGAAGACAAAGTAAAACGGCTGAAATTTCCTCTTCATCTGATTGCTCCGCGCGTTTTATAGCTCCGACCATGGTCGTGGCTTCTGTGCAAGGAAACTATGAGTTTAACAATAGTCCAGTTGACTCCATGTACGTAGCATGGGATGTTAGTTATGTGTTAAAGTATGTGTATTGGGTTCACAGACGCACTTATGGTTTGGATATACCGGCGGTCATTCGCTTTTAAAGAAACAACAGTGTCTCACGTGAGCTTGAGCACGTGGCTGGTGGACGTGATCTCGAGGGTGTCATTGGTGGCCGCCATGCCGCACATCTCGTTCGGGGGCTGGCTCATGTTGCGCCACACACGCACCACCGCACCAGGACACCCGCGCTCTGAAAAAATCGCAATCATGATGAGTTACAATGGACATTGGTTTTATAAATCATGTAGGCACTAAATTAGGGTTTAATTTTAATTATTTGCCGTTGCCTATTTCAGGCTATCTGTGCAATAATATGATATTACTATAAAGAAAACAAGTTGGAACATAAAATGCACTTTATTATGAGTTTATTTTCGTTTTGAATATGATTTACCCTTTTAGTTTAATGTGTGGATACTGAATACTGCATTAATAAAATCCTCACTACCTGCTATTTTCCTTAAACGTCAGGTCATAACGAATTGTCACAGGTAACTAAAGTTATATTTTACTGAAGAATTTATTTTAACTTTGTAGACTTTAATGTGCTAAAACCGTACAATTCAATCAAAAAGTTCCAATTTGCCCCCATTTTCTCCAACTGAACATTGAAAAGTAAAACAGCGGCTTCATGAGTGATACTTATAAGTACAGTCAGTGAACAAAGGGTTAAAGTATCTTACCCATCGGATCTCCTTCTAGTCGGAAAAATGTGAAGAGGAGCAGTATCTTCGAGTTCGGCTTCACGCTGATGTACCAGTGGCACACCTGCCGCCTGTCTTTGTACTTGTCGGGGAACCCTGGGCTTGTGATGATCCCAGCTGTCTGGCCGCTGCTGTTGAAACCGCATTCTGAAAAGGGAACAGACTTGTGTTTAAATAGGGGGTGGTGAATATTTTGGAGAATGAGGGAAGGATATATTGTAAATTCAGAATTTCAAACTATTGATGGGGCAGAAATGCATTCAGTTGAAGTCAAAACATAAAGAGTCCTACACTGTTTAAAAGTTTGGTGTGAGGTTGCACCGAGCTCCTGGAAATTTCTAGCTAACACCGCTGTTTTGAGCGTGAATTTCACTAATTTTGTGGTCAAATTATAAGTTTTAAACACCATCACAAAAGTGGTAAATCAATGCTCCAAATAGTGGCAGCTACAAAGTTGCGCAATTCCGGTGCAATCTCGCCCCACAATTTTTAACAGTGTATTTGTTCGAACTTTATTTTCCCTTTCCTCTTTCTATCTGACTATATAGTTCAATTTTGATGTACAATTAAGGGATAACGGATTAAGATATTAGGGAACACATATACCTTCTATCAGCAACCTTTGACGATTTTTTGTGGATCTGCGCTTTTTAAACTCCCAAAATTAAAAAAAAAATGTGATACTCAAAAGCATAACACTTCAAGAAACAAAATGTTTCAAATAATACTTTTCCCTTGTATTTGTTTTAATGATGTGTAATTATATATTATTACAAAATCAAAATTTGAAATAGAGATAAATCACTAAAATCAGCAGTTATCGCAGTGAGAGATTAATGATAGAGACTGAACGGAGGACGGAACTTATTTTTTACTTAATGAATATTTTATGGTGCGGCCCGGAACGCCACCAAAATTTTTAAAAATAACATTTTTGCCCTTTTAATGAAAGGGGTTTGTCACCCACTGACCTACAAAAATATTGAACAAAAGTTTTTATCGATAGTGATTTATAAATGCAATAGAGCTCCATTTGGGATTGAAACCCCATTCAGAAAATAAAAGAAATGAGAAAATTATATTTAAATGACATTCAATCATAGAACTGCAATTTGAGTGTTGTATCATCATCCCGAAGATGAATTTTCTCCAAAAAGGGGTTGAGTTACTCAGATAATTGGAGTTCTACTGTACCTTCAAAATATAACAGGATAATCTACCCACGCATTCTTAAACAATTCATATATGCCATCTTAATAACTTTTAAGTATCGACCGAGTGTGAAGGAGAACAACCAAATAAATTATTAAAATAATCATGATTAAATGCTTCATGCTTGAAATGTCAGAATCACGTCAGGGACTGCGTGGGACTATCGAGTTAGGATGTTTACTCTTCTCTTCTTCTAGCACTGGATTTGTTACAGGTCACTAGTCTAAAGTGGGGGAGGGTGAGGTATATAAATAAAAAAAATTCTGATTCATTCTCATATTTAGAGCAAATTTATGTTTGTTCATCAACGTTGGCTAGATCTACGCGTGTACAAGATCTGCTATTAAAAAGGAGCAGCATAAGAGCCACCATCTGTTTAGAGACGTACAGACTCTGGACAAATTATTAGACGCACTGTATTTTTTTTAGTAATTTTATCTTTCTTAAGAGTTTTTATGCAATAATGGTATATTTAAACTACAATATTATTGATTTTTATTTCAAAGAATTGTTGTAGTCTATATATTTGTATTTATTTTAAGATAATTATGATTAATTATGATTAAGATTAATTTATATTAATTATTTATTATAAGATTATTTATGTGTGGAATCATCATCCTCAAATGCAGGAGACAGTACAATCTTGCATTGATAGCATGCCGTGCAGAATTAAAGCTTTGATAACGGCTAAAGGTGGCTCAACTAAATATTGACTTTTACTAACATTAATTTCACTTTTCTTTAAATCTTAATAAACTTATGCTTTTCTAAATTAATGCTGTTTTATTTACGTCAAATAAATCGGCAATTGATTGGATAATAAAAAGATAAAAACAAATCAATTTAAAATAATAAAACGGTACAATATCACCCGGTAATTAATAGTTTACATGAAATCTTGCAGTGCGTCTAATAATTTGTCCAGGGACTGTATTATCTCTGCGCTGTGAAGAAAGCAGTAATCTATTCATCCATCAGTTCAAATACTAGGTTGGATCAACCAGGTCGTGAAGAGTTGACGACGTTGAAGATACTGTTTTCAACCTCAAATTCCATAGACAGACCGAAGATAAGTCAACAACAACAACCAAATCAAATTACCCTCGAACTTCTTGGCTGGGTCTATGAAGAGGTACTGTGCTAGGAATCCGCTGGCCACGCCTTCCGCGTCCGTGTGTAACACCACTTCCATGGTGCTGACCTCTTTGTTCGACACGATGGGCCCCGGGCTCGACTTGGAGCAGTAGCGCCCGATCTTGGAGGGGCGACCGTTCTGGTAAATCTCGTAGATCTCCAGCCAGTCGTCTGTGCACACCTCGCTGTGGTAATAGGAAGAGAATTAAATTTGTTAGATTGAGAAGTCTATGGTCCTTATTTTAATAAGGTTCCTCTATTTGACATTATGCCTATTCACAAACAATTCACATTTTAACCAAAATAATACACACGTATTTTGAAGTTATAAAAGAGAGAAACCCCGCCGAAGATTGCCCGCCAAAGTTTTATAATCTAGGCTTATTTATTAGTTACTTTAATATCTGCACAATTACGAAACGATATACATATTAACGAAAAGAAGAGTCAATGAGATAAAATGTATCTTCCAATAAGTATCTAAACACTGCGAAGATTTAAAAAATAAAAATAATAAACAATTAACCACTCCTTAATAACAAAACTGATGGACTTAGAAATCACCGTCATGAACTTAAGCCATAAGTTTAGAAAGTAAGAAACTCTTATTTCTGTTTCTTTGAACTGGTACAATTAAGCGTTCTGCAGTGGAGCCTTAACATTGTAAATCTTTGAAAAACCCAATTTATATCTACCCTAGATAGGCTTAGAGAACTTAAAATTTCCAACAGTCTGTTTCATTGACTTGCTTCAAGTTTGCAGGACTTTGGGTTTGCAAAAGTAACTTGTCCTTGTCAATACTAAGTATTAATAATAAACAAATGTGTGTACAAATTTACGCCTGCAAATTTGTGAGACTTGTTTCAATAGCCTATTCGAAAGGGGCGGAGCATAGTTTGTTTGTGTGGCAGAAGACAACGTTAGACGTAGTTGCAACCCGACGTAGGCGTGGCCGTTTCAGTTGTTCATTGCATGTTGACTTGTCACAACCTTTTATCAATATATATACTCACTTGTATCCCGTGCTGGTGAGTTCATGTTTTGTCTTGGTCCTGAAGAAGTTGAATACTATTTTGATCTGTTCTCCCGGCGTCCCTTTGAATCTGTAGACGCAGGTCGTGTTGGAGGGGTAGTTGGCGGGGTGACGGGGGGAATTGAACTCACCCCGCCGGGAGCTGTTGCTCCAGAAAGTGAAGTTGCAGGTTCCGTCTGGTTCGGGGGTGCCAGGGATCTTGTAGTCTGTAACGATGAAACAGTACCCTCTATTTCACATAACATTGCCATTGTGGATCATGTGACTTCATAAGTTCCCTCACCTCAACCATTATGTGTGAACCGAGCCCTAACCTCTTCTATTAACTTTCATAATATCATTCTAGAAAACTATCCTAATTAATGGGATAAAAGATAAATAGTCAATCCTAGATGATCAAACGTAATTTTCCATATTTATAAAACCAATAACGAGATTTTTAAAAATGTTTTTCTTATTTAGCTCCTAAACAATACAATAATCCCCTTGTTGATCTGCATAAAATAACTGTTTAAAAATAAATCCTGCTTTCAGTAGGAATTTTATTTTATTTTTGGAGTTGCATTTTTTATTTTTGAAATAGCATCCATTATTTTGACTTATTTTACTTTCAGATCCATCTCAAATTATTATTATTTTTTAAACGTGTCTTGCTTACTTTGTATTCACTCGCATAAGATTACAACGATTCCCAGATTGTTTAATATTACTCGTTGTTTTCTTTTGAATATTAAAGAATGATAATTGTAAAAAATGGAGATCTCCTCCAGTCCCCACCCGTCTCAAATGTGTATTTGGCCTTGAAACCTTTCCCCGAGATGGGCCCGCTGCTGAACACCATGGCCAGCCTGGGTCCTTCGGACAGCACAGGCGGGGGTATGTTGGTACCGCACAGGCTAAGGTCGAACTCGTCCAGCGCCTGTCTCTCTTCCTGGCCCTGGAGGTACAGCTTCAGGAAGCCACCGTCAGAGCACCTGGATCGAAGCAGGAATTGGAGGTAATAAAAAGGTAATGTTTTGGAATTTGAGTAAACAAATGGGTTACGTTATGAAAATTCAGTAAATAAAAGGGCAATGCCATTAGATAAGTGAAAATTAGTAGGTACTGTTTCGGAATTTGAGTAGCTGAATCGGTAATGTTATGAAATTTTAGTAAATAAAAGGGTAATGTTTTAGATCAGAGAATAAATTAGTACTGTAATATACAATTTGGGTTAATAAGGAAGTAAAGTATTATAAAGTTGGAGAAAATTAAATATTCTTGTGTTAAAATTCTAACTAACCTAGAGACAGTGTAGCGGAGATGAGCACCAAATAGATAAGTTGATAAGTCTTCAACTGTAAAACCTAAGCTGTCACGACTCAATCTGTGAATCGTGACCGCACCAGCAATCGTCTTAAAGATTGTAACTTACATACAAGTATAATCAAATGTTACTTATTTAATAAAAAAGAGAAGAAAATTCTCATTCAATTTACTCATAGGCCAAAAAATACTTAAAATAGTGATATTTACCTCGTATAATGACCTTTCATTACGAAACCAGAAGGCCCGGTAGGTCACTCTCAAGCCTAGTTTCAATATGAGATGACTAAATTGCATATCGCTCATCGAAAATTCTACAACCCAACCCTAAACTCAACCACATCTTCAGCGCAAAACTTAGAAATTGAATGTAATCTGCTGTCTTCTATGGAAGTTGAGGTTGAAGAAAGTATCTTTAACCAACACGACCTGGTTCATCTAACCTAGTATTTAAATCAATCAGATGCAATCCGTATAAATCAATCAGATTACTGCTTTCGTCACAGCGAATATATACTGTTGTTTCTAATGCCACTCGGTAACTGAGCCCGGAGTAGAGTACTAACCGATTTTAAGGCGAAGTGGGGCGGTCGTTTTGATTGAGCGCCACAAGGGTTGAAGTCCGACTTTTGCTCGCAGCATGACACATCCGTTTTTACAGGAAGGTCCCTTTCACACACCCATTCTCACTCACATATCGGAATTTTGATCCAGATCAAAGGCCGATAACCCCCTGATCTGGTACCCCCAGAGGTATTAATTTGGTATGGGAACATGGAGGACTTTGTGACCACGACATATTTAACGTGCCCCAGCCACCATTAGCAACACGGCGAATAGCTACTAAGGCATTGAAGCATGCGGCGATTCAACCTACTTTGATAAGTAAATATAAATTTGCACCAAACATGAGGATGAAGTTCGATTTATGATTACTCTAAAATAAAAATATGCGAGCAACCGTTCATTCAACAATGGCAACCCTATGCCCGACTTCGCGAAATCAAAACCTAGATAAAGGTTAAAGATCGAGTTGCTTGGAGAATTGGGTTGAATGAATGAGCGTCCATGTGTATGCTCTTAAGGGGGAATGGCCGCGCTGGACAGCGCGGGTCTCCAAACTCAAGTGCCTCAGTGTTAATCCTATGGCGAAAAAACTATTTTCTCTGCCACATTTCTCCAGCTGTATTGAATATTTTTACAAACAGTTTTTCTTAAATAATAAATGTAGATAACTTACAGGTCTCTATCTTGTCACTTTTTGAAATTGCTTCGAATATTTTGTGTAAAATTATTTCTTGAAAATTAAAAAAAAAATATTCGAACCAATTTCAAAAAGTGGGAAGGTCGGGACCTGTAAGTCAGCTACATTTATCACATAAAAAAAGCCGCATGTAAAAATATTCAATACATCCGGAGAAATGTGGCAGATAAAATATTTTTTTCGCCATAGTATTAACACTGAAGCACTTCGCTTTGGAGACCCCCGGTCCAGCGCGCCCATTCCCCCTTAAGACGCACTTAGATACATCCTTGTTTGATACTTAAAACATACGGAGTCTGGTTGAAGATCGAGTTGCGTTAAAGGTTGGGGGTTGAATGAATGGTTGGACATATGCCCTTAAGTACCCACTCTGTGTCCTTGGACGGAATCTGGAACATCTCGAAGGTGAGTCGCACCCTCTCTAGGTCCTGATGATCCTGGAGGCCGTAGATGTAGTACTTGCACACCGTGTTCTGCAGGTAGGGGAACGGGTAGTTGGGCGAGAACACCAGCCCAGAGGACTCTTTCTTGCTCAGAATCTTCTGGTCGCATTCTGGAAACGAAAAGAAAACTTAGATTGACTCTTCATGCATGGTATTAAGATTTTACTGAAATTATTCGTCTTTGTTTATTGCAATGTTAGCTTTGTATTTCAAAGTTATTTTCATAGAAAATGTTTCATTGTCCAATTATTTAGACTGTATTACTGAAATTCACACAATTTGAAATGTCCTCTTTGGTACGTTCGAGTTTGTTCGAGTTTGTTTTGATTATCCTAAAAGGGAACAACACAACCTAATATATCGCCTTTAGCCCGAGATACATGGCGAGGTACTGATTGCTGACGACAAAACCACAACTGCGGTTGAAATTAATTTGGTGCATTTGTAATTAATTTCACTCAAAAGTACAACAGATAATAGCATATTCAGGTAAAAAAATAGTTTGTACATGCAATGCAATTTATGTCCCAAATTTGTTTGTTTTCCTCTTTCAATTTTTAATTATTAAATATCATACTGACTAAATTGCATTCTGAGAAACACATACACAATTTGGTTCGCAATTATTAAAAGAGGCTGGTAACTAAAAGGTACCTTATTCATAGCCTACTCTAAAAGTTATGACCCTGTCCCCTAAAATTTCATTAAGTACTGAGTCAAGATCAAATATCACTTTTTCCATCAAACCCCGTGACTTCATCTTTCCCCACCAACCACTATAATCCGAAGCCAAAATGCTTTTTTTCCCTTATAATTAATGACTTACCAGTTCCTCGTATATGTTCACCGTCATTTTTTCCGATGAAATCTAAAATAAAAATATTATATAATTTAAATAAAAATTTTAAGATAATAAATTGTGCTACATAAAAAGTATTGATACTAAAATTAAATAGAAAAAAATAGTGATAAAGACATGAAGATATGACATCTTCACTTTACAGAAATAGATATTTGCTGCCAATTTTAGCTTCCACACTACGTTTTTAACGTAAAAAATAAAAGTATTATAATTGTTCAGTCCGTCCGTCTGTCCATCACCCACTTTCATAGCCTAAACTACAAATGCTACGGACAAGTGTGATACGACAAAAAATTCAGAACATCGAAATTAGAATACATTGAAAATTCCAGAAAAGAATTCGAAGTACTTCAATTATGTAAAAAACTGCAAAATCTAATGCTCATTTAAAAAGCATAGGAAGCCATTTTTATTAGAATTAAATCACCATTGCCATTCGAAACAATCGCTCGAGAAACTTTAATTCTTTTAGACAAAAAATTAAAATGAATTTATTTTTGCGACATCGATCAGTTTGAAATGACGTCAAATATATTTCACTATGAGATTCTTTGTACGTGGATATGAAATGTTTTCATTCTATTTAAAAGCGAGGAATATTACATATTTGTTTTTTGAAATATGAATTAATTTTTGCAAACGATAAATAATAATTATTAAATTTTCGAAATAAAATAAATGAAACTAGCCAAATTTAGCATGTAAATGTTTAATATAGAATATCAATGCTGTGTTTGTCGCCTTTTTACCTGTTAAACACAACTGTTGTGTGGAATCAGGTTAAGTAACATATTATGTTACAAACCTACTTGTTTTAATTTATAGCTATTTTATACATTTTTTTAAAAGTATAACTTTTTTTTTTTAGTTTACTAAGTTTTTTTACTGTTTACTGGAAAAGAAAGATAAAAATATACCAAGCTGAAAAAGACGAGGGAAATTACGATGTGGGATACTAATAACCAGTATTTTAGCTCTTTGTTTCTAAGTTTGAATGTGTTTTTAGGACTACATTTATGCAACATTTTCAAAGTACTGACAATTAACTCATAAGTAATACTTCTACTGACATTCGAAAGGCAGATAGTTGAGAAATGGTGGTTGTTTTTACTAGTCATAAGTAAAATGCGAAAGATATTTAATAAACAAACAAACAAAGATGGATGGATGGACGGACGGACGGACGAACGAACCAACGAATGAACGGACGGACGGGCTGACGAACGGAAGAACGAAGGCACGAACGAACAAACAAACAAACAAACAAACAAACAAACAAACAAACAAACAAACAAACAAACAAACAAACCATTCTTTTGGTTCAAAAAAGCTTGTCCTTTCTTAGCCCCATGAATTTAACTGAACTATCTTTGCATATCAAGTTCTGTAGAAGTTGTTACACTACGAATTGACTTTGTATGCAGAGAAAACAATATCCAGGGTAGGGAAAATACACTAATTTAACTTTGTTGTTCGGCTTACTTTAATTTTTTTTAATTAGAACGTTTAAAAAAATATAGAAAAGCCTTCGAAACCTAAATTTTTTAGATTAGAAAATTCTTAAATTATGGATCTGTATTTTTGTCCGTCTAACATTTTGTCCGTCTGTCAGTACGTCCGGAAGGACATCTGCCTACTTATGTGTGTCGGTGTTCTCCTCTTTTGAAAAGCAATTAAATTAAATTTGTATTTATTTGAGTCGCTGTCGCCACATCAACAATTCCATGAGAAACTTTATTTAACATTATAAATTTAAAACATTTGAAGAATATTTATTTGTATTATATAAATCAGTGTGGAATGACGTCATAATCTGTAGCACAAATTGATTTTTTGATTGTTCATTATTTGTTTACGAAGAAAGTGGCACACAACGTGTAGTTTCATGTTTTGTTATTGCCGAATATTTCGAAAAAAAGTATTTTTTTGTACAAACCTTCTGTTGATAATTATTTAAGAATAAAAGATCGAGTCATTTAAGGAGTTGGTGACATTTCCAACGCACCTAGTGTCACCGAAATGGATTCCACAATTTGACTCAACATTTAAAAAAACTTCAACTACAACTAAAATGATATGTTTGGTGTATTTTTTAATAATCTATAAAAATCTTGTCTGAAAGCGATTCTAGATGACAGTTAATGTTATAAATATACTTGATTTTCAATAAGAATTTCGGTGAGTATTTCAACAATAGTTGCTGTTGTTATTTCTTATTCCACACTAGGTCTAGATCAACTGATTCAAGTCCAAAAAGTCTACGAATCTCGAGCAGAGTTTTTTTAAAAGGTCACTCTTCTGCAAATCCAAACAGGACAGCAGTGGTCTGGAGAAGCTTGATTGTCAATCACAGTAAAGTAGGCTATTTTAGTTCATTTGAGAAACTTTCCCGTTTCTACATCAAACAAAAACCGACTCACCGAGCGATACGAATCTGTTGCTGAACTCAAAGAAACCCGAGAATCCCCTGTTTTCGCTGTCGGCTGTCCGCTGCAGAGTGATGAATTGCACCGACACGTTCTCAGACGACGAGTAGATGACCAAGTTCCGCTGCTGTCCGCAGTGGGTGCCGATCAGGGGGGACTCCGGCCCGGAACCGTCGAACACTTTCACGAAATCGAACGGGCAGCTGAAACAGAATATGTTAGTTACATTAGTTTGTAAAGCTTTAGTTTAATTTGTACTTGTCTGAAAGAAAAACGGTATTTTATATTTCGTTAGAGAAAATCTCTCCAAACGGAAGTTTCTGGAGACAAACCACTGTATACACAGTTGCAGGCTACCATTGGAAATATTCCGTTTTGCAGCGGTAATGCATTTTTTTGCGACTTAATCGCTTGCTCCCGTGAAATAGAATCGTGTTATCGCATCTGTAAATGGCTAATATTGCTTTTTGAGAACCATTCCCTGTGCTCCCCGAAGACGAAGTATATGAACACCAACCTGACCGACAATCCTTTGAATCCGCTTCCGATTTAGGTACTGTAGGCCCTACCCAAATCGGACCCACAAAGAAACTTTTTTTTTCCTTTTTCCCCAAAAAATACTTGGGTATTCCAAGTACGTTTTCAATTTTTTCACACTTACAGTTATCGCTAAGAAAACTATTCAAAGTAAGAAACAGTTAATAAAAAAATTCTGTACTATATTTGTAAACTAACAATTAAACCCAATTTTATACATTTAAATTACACTATCCAAATTCTAATCAACAATGCGTCCTAGATATTGATAACGCTGGCCTCATATGTGTAGCCTATAGCAACCATTATGATTTAAAAACTACCAACTTATGTGAATCCCATTTACAATTCTTGTTAAACAAATAAAACAACGTAGATCAACATGAGACAGTGGGAGCACATAAAGATATTAGGAACTACCCATCTAAATCCCATGTTATCTTAAGGAGTAATGGAGTAAACGTATTAGTTATTAAGTTATTATAATTGAATTCATAAAGTATGTGTCATTGTTGATTTGATGACATTCTACCACAAAATGTTAACTGTTTCCTTATTTTAAATAAATTTCCAACAGATAGATGTAACTAAGACGCAATTGAAAATTTACTTATATGGGATATCCCAGAAGGGCCAATGTGGATTGACCAAAAATAAAGTTGGTCGTTTCTTTCTGGGTCGTTTTTTATGGGTAGTGCCCGTATAGATTCCACATTAGTTTGCTTCCTGGGTATATTACTTCTTTAGTGAACTGTGAAGTATTCCATTACTTACTGTGCTCCCCCGAAGACGAGGTCGAAGTCCATGAACTCCAGCCTGACGCGCTGCCCTTTTTTGCCCATGAATTTGTAGTGGCAGTGCAGGTTCTTGGGGTACACGCCCGGGTAGGTTGGGCTTCGGAATTCGCCCTCCGACTTGTTGTCGCTGAACACGGTGAAGCTGCATACCGTGTCTGGAACCGCAGTCCCGACCACGAACTGGGCTGTATAAAAGATTAACATACACATGTCAGACGTAATATAAAAAAGCCTTCTATTTACCAGCCCAGTATACACTCATGTGTTCCGCACCTACCACGAACTGAGCTAAGAAAAAGGGAAAAATCCATATGTCAGGCATGATGTCAAAAAAACCTTTACTTAATCAGCCCAGTATGATGGTAGAATTGATCTAAATTTACATATGATATAAAATCAATTGTTCTGCACTTATCTGCCGTGGGCAGGTAAGCTTCAGTATCTAGACAAATGTCATAGCCATTGTGGCAGCGCTAATAACTCTAACTTATAAGAAGCTGCACACGTGTCTGGAACGCATTCCGACACGAACTTGCTGTGAAAAACGAGAAAAAAAACATAAGATATGATGTAAAAAACTCTATTAAAAGTCTGCATGTGTAAATGCTCTACATTTTATTTGAGTAAAATGATGAGCTGCTGTCATATATTATGCAAATACTCACTGGCTGTAAAGGGAAAATACACATGTAAGACTTAAAAGTCATACTGTCATGTCTGTCACATGACATGTGCGTGAGACTGAGATATGCTTGATCATATGACATGTGTATCATGTCTGTGATGACATGTGTACATGATGTCATGATGACATGTGCCAGCTAGAAATATCATACATGACATCAATGTAAAGAAAACGTATTTTACCAGCCCATATGATGGTATGTGCTGATAGTTATTACCAGCCCATTATGATCCCACGAACTAGCTGTAAAAAGGAAAAGCAAGTTTCAACATAAAAGTAAATTAAGTATCAGACATAAAGGTATTATGAGCTCAGTATGCTAGGGTAATGCTCTAATTTCATATCATAAAATGCTTTTATTTTCATATGATGTAAGTCAATGTGTACTGCAGTCATGTATTAAGCAGTTTACTGTTAAAAATGCTTCTTCAGTAGAAGGTGTTTATGTGACACAATTTTCTCCGATAAAAGCTATTGTCTCTCTTGTTTTGTTCGTACTCTTTACATCATAAAAACAACAATTTGTATAAAGCTAACATATAACCACGCCGTGATAAAAAATAATAATAATAAAATGCAATCGAATCTCACAACAATTATTTTCAAAGCAAGATTCTGCTCAATTAGTGAAAATAGAGTTGGATCAATAGAATTTTTGTTAATTAATTTGGTTTTCCCTTTTCAAAGAGAGATTTAAAGTTCACTCCTTTTTACTAATTAGGAAAAAATTACAAACAAGACAAGTTCATATTTTCGATCAACGGTCAACAAAACATTAAATAGCAAGAAAAAATTTCCACTATTCTTTTAACCGCATGACAGTAACAAATTAATGGAATTTTATAATAATTGCCAAATAAGGTGAGGCCAGTATTATGTAAAATAATAGATAGAGAAAAAAATAGAGAAAAGGAATAATACTAAAATCCTCCAATCTAATTTTTATTGTTGTTACTGTAATTTTTCAGTCATGTCCATAATGCTGTCTTAAGCTAACAAGGAGAAAATTTCATCTTTATTCTGTAGCTTTAACGTTCAAATGCCCCATTCATCACACAAAATGACAAAGACTGCTGTGGTATTAAGAATTTTGGTAACTATTTTTCATTTTTCAACTTACAAATTTAGCTTTGCTAGAGGTTCTGGTTCTAGGACATAATCCTGATAGCAGAAAATCCAAAGACTATAATCCGGTAAAGCCCTAATCCTAATGAGTGTCAAAATCCTGACAATTCCGGCAGAACTTCATCTAGGTAGTTAAGCTGTATTCAAAGGGATAAGAAAGTCCACGTTCTTTTTGAACCATTGGATGATATCCCACTATTTTTATGAAATTGTAAAAATAAACTCAAAATTATTTGTCTTTCATTTGAAGAGTACAGGGGAAGAACCGCTTTATTTATTAGGAGTAGTGCCGTAATTGTATCTGCTTGGCGGACATTGGCGACAGAAAACCGGTTTTCCTTTCGGTTCTTCTTTCGCGGTACTAACGTGTCTCGTGTCCGCTGATCTCTGGCGTAAATCAGGGTTGCCGCGAGAGAAAAACAAAGTAAGTAACCGATTTCCTCACACCAGTTTAGGCGATGACTCGCTTTCATCGCCAAAGAGGCCTGATGAGGAAAGTTTTCTACGAAATTAAGCGGTTTTTCCCTTGTATTCTTCATTTATCATCAACATAATTGCCGGCCTTATATTATTTTTTTCTAACTAAAGGTTATTGTAAAGATATTTTTACCTATGTGTAAAAAGAAACAACTAGCCTTTCTTAAATATCTGCCCTTGGAATATAGGTAGCAGTGTGTTTGGAATATATGTACTATATGAATACTTATACCTGAGGGTTCATTGGTAATCACTTAAAAATGTTGCATAATTATAACTGTCAAAACACTGTCAAGACTAAATGCTAAATAACTAAAACTATATAAATAAAAATTTATGTAATATTTCGGGAAAAAGAGTTCTTCTTCTAAGAGAAATCAATAATAATAATAATAGCTTAACTGCATGTAAAATCAGATATCTTTTCGCATGTAATATAAAAGATTCTTATTTTAGGCCTGGTTATTATTTGCAATTACTTTTTCCTAGAGATGCATCGTCAGCTACATCGATCTAAGACATTATTTTTGAAATAACGATATCTGAGAAAGAGTATAGCGTTGAAATTTTATGTATTTTTTCACCATGTAGTAAAATAGGAATTGCAACTAAACATATCAAATAAGAAGAGAAAATATTATCTTTTAATTTAGTAACTTTTAAGGACTTTTTTCATGTTGTAAACTAGAATCAACAACTGTCGATAAACTATGATATATGTTATAAATAATTGAATAACCATATGATACTCTCCTTGCAATTTTGTTGTTTTCATTATTATTTTCATACCTGGAAGAAATTTATTTTTTTCGAAGCAATATTTGAAAGATTTTGTGAGGCATAAAAATTACTGAAGATCTGGGGAACTCTTAAGGCTTGATTTCACAATTCCTATCTACGAAGACAATAAAAAATGATTGGTTTGTTGTGGAGTTAATTTTAAGAAAATCCAAACTAAATAGAGTGTCAAGCCATGAGAACAAGCGGTTTTACGTGTTTGACAGTGTATGGACAGAACTACTCCTTTGGAAACGCCACTCGAGTGAAGTGGTGGAAATGGTTATCCATTGAGCGAAGCTTTGCATGGGTTAGAAGTAACATGCCGGATACTTTATTAAGTTTGGCCCTTTTTTTTTTTAAATTACCACTCAATGGTTGTAGAAGCTGGTCCATGTCTAAATAGACGGGGACAGTGGAATATTAAAATAATTTTTTTTCTTACACATTCGAAATAACTTTTTAAATGTTATACAAAAAAATTTTAAGTTATTCGCTGGGTGATAATTAGTAATTAGTTTTGATATAGTATATGTTGAGTGTACTCACACGCGTTGACGAACTCGTAGCACCCCTCAAATTTATGCCTGCACGTACTAGTATAGGACAGTGGGATCAAGTATTTACAAATCAAATAACTCTTCGAATATAGTAAAAAAGGTTTAGGTTTTTCGCTAGGTGACCATTAGTAATCAGTTTTTTACCATATAAATAAACATGCACGGAGTGTGTTGAGTGTACTCACACGCGTTGACGAACTCGTAGTACCCCTTCGAAAGCATCAGGCGTGACCCTCTCTGAGCATAAATTCTAAGTTAATCGATTCATGATAATTAGTAATTAGTTTTCCCATATAAATACCGGGTGGCCCAGTGAATTGTGTATGAAACAAATGAAAAAATAAAAACAAATAAGATACATGAGAAGAATTTAATGACTTTTATTGAATGGATATATTGGGCAATAATTGATAAAGAGGTTCAAAGTTCCCGCCATCTTTAACAAGGACAGCAGTTAGGCGGTTCTCGAATACAACCATACTTCATACTCCTTACCCATACCTTCCTAAATACTACTTTTGTTTGGCCAATTCTTTTTGTGGAACTTCTCACAAAAGCTAAAAAAAAAAGCTTCCCACAAAAAGAATTGACCAAACAAAAGGAGTATGGAGGAAGGTATTTGTAAGGAGTATGGAGTATGGTTGTATTCGAGAACCGCCTAACTGCTGTCCTTGTAAAAGATGGCGGACACTTCGAACCTCTTTATCATTAATTGCCCAATATGTCCATTCAATAAACGTCATTAAATTCTTCTCATATGTCTCTTATTTGTTTTTATTTTTTCATTTGTTTCAAACACTACCCGCTGGGCCACCCGGTACACTCTTAAAACAAACGAGAGGTTTTAACTCAGTCTGAGTTAATTTCCACTCCTTTCCGTGCCGAAAATGCACTTCTCCTATAGGAGTGAATTTCACTCTTTTTCGGAGTGGGTAAAAGAAATAAAGAAAACAATCTGCGTCCTACACTCTTAAAACGAGCGTTTTTAACTCAGTCTGAGTTAATTTCCACTCCTTTCCGGTGCCGAAAATGCACTTCTCCTATAGGAGTGAATTTCACTCTTTTGTTTTAAGAGTGTATATGAGTGTGTTGAATATAGTACTCACACGCGTTGACGAACTCGTAGTACCCCTCGAAAGCGTCCGGCTCCACCCTCTCCTCGTGCGTGTAGAAGGCGATGACGAGGGTCTGGTGCATGGAGATGCGGTTCCTCGGGCGATTCCTGCCGCAGTATCTGCCTCCGAAAGGGGTCCGGATCAACTCCATGCTGGCGTCCTCGATCTCAGAGTACACGTCCACGTACTCCTGGTTACATCTTCAAGCGCACAAATACATTACAACCACATATGAACGTTACAATTACCACATATGAACTACAATTACCACATATGAACATTACAACTACCAGATATGGACGCAATCCATGCATGTTACAAACACATGTGGACACAATCCATAAATTACAACCACAAATGGACACAAAAAACATGGTTAGGTCAATAAAAAAAGGCTGATCATCGATGAATTGTGATAAAGAAAAAAAGTTAGTAAGATACAATCCACTATCTGCTTATGCAACACAATTGCGGTTAAAAAAAAATTTCCCTGAAAAATAAACTTTTCATTAAAAATCTACATTATTGTTCTTTTCCCCCTAAACAGTAAGGGATGCATTCATTTGTTGAATTCATGCACTATACCATAGAAAACTATGAGCCAAAAGTGTTTTCTTTTAGTTGCTCATTTTTATTTTGTAAAAGAACATTATAATCATTTTATAAACATATATTTTAATAAACGACTATTACTTTAAACATGTTGGCAAACAGCTCACAAGTAAAATGGGGAACTTAAATTTAGTATTCAGAAAACTTAAATTTATTATTCAGAAAACTTAAATTTATTATTCAGAAAACTTAAATTTATTATTCAGAAAATATCTCCAACTTTGCGCATGATACATGGGAGGATTCGTGAAGTAAACAACTTAGGTTATTGATTTTGCAATTATAAATTATTTTCGCCAAAAATCTACGTTGTATACTCTTCATGAATCCTCCTAAATTTAGTTCTGGGGATTGTGGGCTTACTCTGGGACGGCCCCTCTGAGGTGGAAGGAGAGGAAGTTGACCTGGACCCTTTCGTTGTCGCTGGCGATAAAGGTGTAGATGCAGTGGCGAGAGTGGCCTTTCGGGATGCTCAAGTCGGGCGCCTGGAAGGTGCCGTTCTTCGGGCCCTCGGCGTTGCTCACGAAAATGCGGTCGCATTCTGGAAAAAACACAACGCCATTTATATAGACGCTCACGAAATATAAGGATCTGGTTTAACTAAAAAACGGCTTTTATACTTTGAAATAGTCTAATATGAAGACTTCAATATAATGTTAGCATTTAGTTAAGGTTGAAAAACTAACTAAAAGTGGCCCTCGGCGTTGCTCACGAAGATGCAATCGCATTCTGAAAACACCACGTCATTTTATTGAGTCGTTCATGATGCTTACGAAATGTAAGAAACTGTAGTAGAGATTTTACACTCTGCAATAGTCTAATCCAAAAACTTATATTCATCAGTAAGTTATGGTTAAAAAAACCCTGTAAGATGCACTGTGAAAAAAAATCTGTAACCATAACAAAAAAAATTTTAGTAAAAAACTTTTCCTAGAAAATTTCTAGTAAATAACTACTAAAAATAGTACTGTAAAAACACTTAATATATTTGTGTTAACATTACCTATATATATCTTGTATATTTACAAGACTTTTTTATGTATGCTATACATGTAATGTTTTGTAATTTTACAAGACTTTTTTATGTATATTATTATTATTACTTATTTTCTAGCAAAACAGAAAAATTTTCATTATATGTTATGACTTATGACTTCTGGTCGGGGGCAAATTCGCCGAGCACTGCGACCTCAGGTGTGTTGTACTCAACCCCAGAAATGACACAGGCACAAGAGACACACAAACACCACAGACAAATAACAACATTTATTGACAAACACAAACATCCATGCCTTACCGGGATTCGAACCCGAACCCAGAAGCTCCAAAGACTAGCTCCCTAACCGTTGCACCACCGGGTCGGCTTCATTACGTGTTAACGAAATGTTCATGAACATAAAACATTAAACAATCGGAACAATTCCGAATACAAAAATAAGAATTATAAATAGTATAATAGAAAGAAATAAAAGTTACTCACATATATTTTATACCTGTATCAAATTTAAAACGTTATATCATTTTTAAATGGCGATGAATTAATCCAGATCACAAACGAAACTTTAGAAGCTATGCGCGCGCAACTTCAAGTCGAAGATGATTGGTTGAAAAAAATTGCGAATACTAGAACATTTCCTGTAACTGTAGAAATGAAGATTTCTGTTCAGAATTACAAAAACTTTTTTTGTAAAATTGGTTATTTCTGTAACGTTACAAAAACATTTTTTGTATGTTTACAGTATTTTTTTCTCAGTGTGCCGTTATATGGACAATTGGCGTTGCTCACGAAGATGCGGTCACATTCTGGAAACACAATGCCATTTAGTTGATTCGTTGATGATGCTCACGAAACATAAAACCATAGTAGAGATTTAGTACTCTGCGATAGTATAATATTAACATAATTTTAGCATTTAATTATTGTTAAAAAAATACAGGGTGCTGTTCTTCGGGCCCTCGGCGTTGCTCACGAAGAAGCTATCGCATTCTGGAAACACCGCAGCGCCATTTAATGATGCTCACGAAATATAAGGAACTGGTTAAACTAAAAAAAAAAACGTTTTTTATACTTTGTAGTAGTCTAATACGAAAACTTCATCATCCTTTTAGTATTTTGTTACATGTTAAAAAAAAAACTGCTTGAAATTACGTATGGAGCAACTTCCTGGGCCTCTTGTCCGTTGTTGGTCTACAATTTTGTATTTGTATTATAGATTTAAATTAAATTTGGTGTCTTTATGTAATTGTGGAAATCAAAATATCGCGATTTTTCTTTAGCTGATCTATTTAAACTAAGGAGATCTTTCAAAACTTGAAAACGATGAATTTCAAAAATTCAAATAGGTGCCCTTGACGTTGCTGACGAAGATGCTGTCGCATTCTGAAACGAAGTTTGGAACGTAACGACAAGTCAGCAACAAGTGTGGTCCAGTGTGAAAAACCTAGTTATGTTTACAGAAAAAAAATGTCAGCTAGTGTGTCGGAAATATAGCGTATGAATCACATTATGAATTACAGAGGAAATCTGTTTTTTTTTATGAAAACAATGCCACAAAAGATGTTTTTTTTAAACAAACAAATTGTAAAACAATATAGTATAAACTCTAGTAGGTGGAACGAAGGGTGCAGGTGCATGGGTAAGGAGGTTTATAGTTAAAACAATAAAAGAAGAAGACGTACTTGGGGTGGTCCGAGAGGTAGGTGTAGGGGGAGAATGTGCTGCTGCAGAATCGCTCACGACCGAAGAACCACTCACTAGGGAAAGGAAGAGAGGATAAGCAACGCCACCTCAATCGGAAGAGGCCTCTGACTGACTGTTATGACGTCACATTAGTGGACTGATTTTGATGTTTTGACCAATCATTACTTATTTACTACTAACTAAACATACAGAAGGTGTTTAATGTCCTTCTTTATTGGTCAGAGCGTCAAAATTGTATTACGTCACAGGTGCGATTTTCAGGTTTTGGACCAGGGATTACTTATTAATACCTAGCTTAAAAACAGAATATACTTAGTTTGTAAGAGATAACTGGTCATGGTCAGAACCTTAAACACAGTCATAATGTGACGTCACATATTTTAGTCAGCAGGCTTTCTTCTGATTTAAGTGGTATTAGGATGAGTGAGGCACAAAAGGGCTTATTTTAATATTTAAGAAAAGTTAAGATAGTTATGAATGAGTTATTCATGTTTTTTTTAAAATTTAGTTATTCAATTATTAGCTCAAATCGAAATAAAACATGCAACATGCATTACTAAGTAGTATGCTAGTTACGGAGCAGTTTCAAGAGAAATATAATATTTTAAAAAATTCGATACGCAATATTTTTATCCTGTTAGGAGCAATGGAATAAAGGAGTAATAAAATGATAAAACAAAACAATAAGTCCAAAAATATTTCTACATATTACTTGGAAGTTACAAGAAATGACAGTGGGTGGAGGTTGACAACTACTAAAATAAGCCCTTTCAGAAAAAGATAGTGGTGAAATGAAGAAAGCTGTACCATTGACATGATTTTAATACATGTTTTGTGTGATTGGCCAAGTCCTCAAGCTCAAATTCTGGCCAAATAAATCGATGGGTACTGTGTAATGTACAATTAAAAAAATTTAAAAGCATTTTATTATCAGCTGAACATCAGCAGTAACTTTTTCACGGTTCAAAAATGAGATTAAATATAATTATATGTATTTTTATCATGTAAAATACTCCCGGCAACATCAAGGATATTTCCAGCTGTGTTTTGCACACTCATGGGTACCTATAGTTCTCGCCATGGACACGACACCAACCAACCAACCAACCATACAAAATGCAAGTTAAGAATAATATTAAGTAAGTTATGTAACAAAAATTCGTGTATATCTAAGTATATATAACTTTAAAAAAACAGAATAACGAAAATGACATAAATAATGAAATAACAAAATATTGTCCTTTGCGAAAACATTGTAACTTACTGTTATAGCACTTACGCAACCTTTAACTTGTAGACTAAACTTAAATATGCGAAACAAAATTGTATATACTTCAGCTAGCTACCATTGAAAGAAAAACCCTCTTAAGCTTAAATTCAATAAGAAAACATACTACATTGGATAACTGAAACAAAGTAAAAAAATACCAATTTTCTGAGATTTTTTCCTCTTGTAATTTATTGGCAATAATAATTTTCCTTTATTAATTAATTAAAATAAATTTTTGAGAATAGTTTAAATCTCTACAATCATTTTAAGATACCACGTTATCTAGTTATAAAACTAAAAAAAACAGAAATAACTCGATCCAATTAACCATAATGAAGATTTGCAATTGTATTGCCATCGTTCGTTTCTATTGTTTTGTTCGAAGTCACTCATGATTGCTCAAGATTTAAGAATCATGAGCTATTCACGTTTTTTTTAAAGATTTAGTTATTAAGCTATTAGCTCAAATTTGAATACAACATGCAACATGCATTACTAAGTAACAAGCTAGTTACGAAGCAGTTTCAATAGAAATTTGATAAATCAAAAATGTTCGTGGTGCAATATTTTTTTACCTGCCGGGAGCAATGGAATAACCGAGTAATAGAATGATAAAACAAAACAATAAGTCCAAAAATCTTTCTCTCAAAATTCTTGGCTCTGTAATGCAGGAGAGCGAAGTTTCTTCTATCGAGTCAAAACGGTACACAATAGCTATACTATTCAGGGCGGCTATGTAACGACATCGCATACGAGCCTACTTGACATTGTCTTTAATAGAATATACTTTTTAAATTTGTATTCTCTGATATTCTTTGAACTTTCGGGAGAACGATTACCCTTTTGTTTAGATTCCTCTTAAATGAATAGTCCAGTCAAAATAGACGAAATAAAGGCCAAACCTCGGAAAAATTCCCATAAAGCTTAAAATTGGTGAAGACCTTACGAACATCATTTCGAATGACCTGTCAAAAGTCCCCATGATTCTGAGTGGTGCTAATGTTTTTATTCAAGGTCAAAAGTCAAAATATGCTAATTAGCTGGTACATGAAAAAATGAATAAAATAGACATGTAAGATATTATTTTATTTGTTTTAGATGACTTTAAACATTGTCATAATTTTTTAAAGCTTTAAAATTAATATATCAGTGTTCCATTTTTAATTGCGGACGCCATTTTGAATTTAATTAGCTGAAAATTAATAATTTCTAAAACTGAACACAATGGACATGAGAGGTGTCTTTTTATATGTTTTTGATGACTCTTGACACGTTTCAGACACCTAAAATACATTCAGGGACTTAGAAATTAAAATATTATAGATTTATTTTAATAATGGTGCTATTATTCGCGTTGTTCACAGAAAAAAATTGAAATATGAATAAAATATTCATGTAATATATCATTTTATCTGTTTTAGATGGCTTTAAACATTGTTATTACTTTTGAAAGCTTTAAAATTAATATAACCGTGTTCCATTTTTAATTGCGAACGACATTTTGAATTAATTAGCAGAAAATTAATATTTTCTATAAACGAACACTATGGGCATCTGAGATGTCTTTTTAAATGTTTTTTTTTACTCTAAACACAATTAAGACATCTAAAATGCATGTAGGAACTTTTTAATTAATATAACAAGTAATAAATAACTTGTTAAATGATGTTTTTAATCTTTGGAATAGAAAGAGTCCATTACCAATTTCTTTCAAATACTAAAATTTCTGTATTTTTTTTTTCTGTGGGCAATGCGAATAATAAAGCCCCATTATTAAAATAAATCTATAATATTTTAATTTCTAAGTACCAAAATGTACTTTAGAAGTCTAAAACGTGTTTAGAATCATCAAACACACATAAAAAGACACCTCACATACCCATGGTGTTCGTTTTTAGAAATTATTAATTTTCAGCTAATTAATTTTTAAAAATAGAACACAGTTATATTAATTTTAAAGCTTTTAAAAGTTATGAGAATGGAAAAGCCATATAAAAAAGATAAAATGATATTTTACATGAATATTTTATTCATATTTTTTTTTCTGTGAACAATGCGAATAATAAAGCCCCATTATTAAAATAAATCTATAATATTTTAATTTCTAAGTCCCAAAATGTATTTTAGATGTCTAAAACGTGTCAAGAGTCATCAAAACATATAAAAAGACACCTCACCTGCCCCATGGTGTTCGTTTTTAGAAATCATTAATTTTCAGCTAATTAAATTCAAAATGGCGTCCGCAATTAAAAATGGAACACTGATATATTAATTTTAAAGCTTTTAAAAGTTATGACAATGTTTAAAGCCATCTAAAACAGATAAAATGATATCTTACATGCCTATTTTATTCATTTTTTCATGTACTAGCTAATTAGCATATTTCGACCTTTGACCTTGAATAAAAAAGTTAGCACCACTCAGAATCATGGGGACTTTTGACAGGTCATTTAAAATGATGTTCTTAAGGTCTCCACCAATTTTCAGCTTTATGGGAATTTTTCCGAGGTTGAACCTCTATTTTGACTGGACTAAAGAGTACAGGAGGAAAATACCTTCATCGACAGGATATCTGTCAGTATCTGGCCTCTTTGGTGACGATAGCGAGTCATCGCCTAAACTGGTGTAAATAAACCGGTTTTTTACTTGGTCCTGATTTACGCGAAACACGAATCACACGTTTATACCACAAGAGAAGAACCAAGGGCGAAACCGCTTTCCTGTCGCCAATGTCCGCCAAGTAGACCTGAATGCGGAATATTTCTAGTCAATCGATGGGTTCTTTCCCTGGGCTCCTCAAAGAAAAAATATAATTTGACACAGTAATGATGAACCATTTTTTTTAGGTTTTTCCCCAGATCCATAATGGATTTAACATTTAAGTTTACTGAAAAATGTTTCACAGTGTCACACATTAAATTTTAAAACATGTTGATTATCATCTTGGGACCTAACATCCATTTAAATGCATGTTTTGTTAAAAGTTCCTGTAACTACACAGTTTGTCTGAGAAGACCTTAAAATAATTTGTCAGTCTTTGATTATAGTATCAGTCATTTATATCTATAAAAAAGAAGTTGTGCTAGGGTCAGCAGTAAATTTTAAAAACAATGTTTAAAGGAAATATTAATTACAATTTTTTTAAAAAAAATTATATTTACTGCACAAAAAAAAAATTATAGATAAATAGAGATATTTAGGGCTTTAGACCCCCTAATTTCAAGAACTGAGCAACTTATGTACGACTCTTAGAAAATATTATTAGAAAATATAGATAAATAGAGATATTTAGGGCTTTAGACCCCCTAATTTCACGAAATGAGCAACTTATGTACGACTCTTAGAAAATATAGATATAAATAGCGATATTATTATAGATAAATAGAGATATTTAGGGCTTTAGACCCCCTAATTTCACGAAATGAGCAACTTATGAACGACTCTTTGAAAATATTATTTTTATTACTGGCAAAACATACTTTTTATTTTGTATTAGTTTGAAAAATATGTTGTTCTTTGCAATTTATATTCCATTTTAATTAGACGGTTTATATTTGAAACACCTACAATTTCAAAGAGTTTTCTATTCATTCTATTCGCTTTCAATAAAACAAGCATGGGATACAGTTTATTAAAAGTAACGGAAATAGCTCCGCACAAAGTCTTCTATTTGTTGCCTAGGTAACAGCGTCAGTATCATTAGCGAGGATACTTCGTTTAATAAAGGGAATAAAGAAAGAGAATTCATTTTTAGCCTACTTTTTCTTTTTTTAATTCGAAAGAATTAAAAAAATGAAAAATTAGGTATTGACATGCGGTCGATGTCCGTCTGTCCGTCTGTCCGTCTGTCCGTCTGTCCGTACCCCCCTTCCAAAATCGGTTCTAATCATCGGATCTTAAAAATTCTTTTATTGTTAGAAAGCTATAACCTCAGATACCCAACTTTCATACTTTTTGTCCGTCTGTCTGTACGTCCGGACGGACATAAATCTACTATCTGTCGGCGAATTTCCCATTGAATTAGCATTGAAATTCAATTTTGAGTCATTTAAATCACTGTAGGTATTGAAATGCGGTTGATGTCCAACTGTCTGTCTGTCCACCTGTCTGTCTGTTCGTATGTCTGTCTGTTCGTATGTCTGTCCGTCTGTCTGTCCGCCTGTCTGTCCGTTTGTCTGTCTGTCTGTACCCCCCTTCCAAAATCGGTTCTAATCATCGGATCTTAAAAATTCTTTTTTTGTTAGAAAGCTAAGACCTCAGATACCCAACTTTCATACTTTTTGTCCGTCTGTCTGTACGTCCGGACGGACATAAATCTACTATCTGTCGGCGAATTTCCCATTGAATTAGCATTGAAATTCAATTTTGAGTCATTTAAATCACTGTAGGTATTGAAATGCGGTTGATGTCCATCTGTCTGTCTGTCTGTTCGTATGTCTGTCTGTTCGTATGTCTGTCTGTTCGTATGTCTGTCCGTCTGTCTGTCCGCCTGTCTGTCCGTCTGTACCCCCCTTCCAAAATCGGTTCTAATCATCGGATCTTAAAAATTCTTTTTTTGTTAGAAAGCTATAACCTCAGATACCCAACTTTCATACTTTTTGTCCGTCTGTCTGTACGTCCGGACGGACATAAATCTACTATCTGTCGGCGAATTTCCCATTGAATTAGCATTGAAATTCAATTTTGAGTCATTTAAATCACTGAAGGTATTGAAATGCGGTTGATGTCCATCTGTCTGTCTGTCTGTTCGTATGTCTGTCTGTTCGTCTGTCTGTCCGTCTGTCTGTCCGCCTGTCTGTCCGTTTGTCTGTCTGTCTGTACCCCCCTTCCAAAATCGGTTCTAATCATCGGATCTTAAAAATTCTTTTTTTGTTAGAAAGCTATGACCTCAGATACCCAAATTTCATACTTTTTGTCCGTCTGTCTGTACGTCCGGACGGACATAAATCTACTATCTGTCGGCGAATTTCCCATTGAATTAGCATTGAAATTCAATTTTGAGTCATTTAAATCACTGTTGCCAAATCAACAATGGCATGAGAAACTTTATTTATTTAAACATATTTGAAGCAAAATAATATTTTCATGAATCAGTTTGGAATGACGTCATAAATGTAGCGCAATTTGATTCTTTGATTGTTCATTAATTATGTACCAAGAAAGCGGCAAGGCATACTTTTGCATACAATTATGCTTAGTTTTAATTTACATTTATTATTTTTTAATGCAGTTTGGAGTAGTTTCATTACTTTTGTTATTAATAAATATTTAATTATTCTTCGAACTACAAATAAATCGCGAGCAGACGATAAATAATATTTAATTAATTTGCGAAAGTATATTAAGGAAAATAGTTGATTTTGGCTTTTCGAAGTTTAAATTATAGCTGGATGCTGTGTTTCGATTTTTTTTTCTAATGTGTATCAATCTAGTGTAGGAACGGCCGTTGATGATATTTACTGTTAGGAACCTAGTTTTTTCCCGATTAGAACTTCAGTAAGTATTTAAGTAAAGGAAAGTAGGCTATTTTAGTTCTTTATGAACTTCTTGTTCTAGTTATAAGGAACCGAAAACTTATTCTCCGATACTACTTCGAAAGAGGATTCACTAGGGAATCATATTGAAGCAGAAGCTATATAGTAACTTTTATATTCGATCTTTTCACGTAACAAACCTCCAGAAATGGCGAAATATCATGATATGTTTCTCAACTAATCCATACTAGCTCAAGTTACCGTGAACTGCTTTCTTTCGACGGTATCTTGATCAAATCCCTTTAATTAAAACCCAAGGGAACTTATAAGACCCATAATAAGTTTCGTCTTAAAGACATTTCAACTTATCTGAAAACACCATATGCAAATGCTTCAGGACGAAGAACAGAATATGGCTTAACATTAAGAAAAGGGATAATTTACAGATGTGATCAATCATTACAGATTATGAAATAGAAATTTTTATAAACGTTACCGATCTGACTAATTTATGAGACATTTATTTATTTATTTATTTATTTATTTCTGGTATTTAAACTGGAAATCACGATTGCGTCTTCACGTACAGGAAAAAAACCCCTATCATTTGATACAAAAAATATATATTATATTCTACCGGAAATGATTTTTTTAGCCCGGAACTCTTTTCGGAAGTTGATGTTGCCAATCCCGACAGGAAAACTTATGACATGTATTGCGCCCTTCACTGTTTTTCTTGAAATTTTTTTTAATAAAAATTATGCATAATATTGAAATAAGACATTAAATAAAGTAGTTTTCATTCTACAGTATATTTGTTATGACAATATAAAACGAATAAGAAAGCTTTTCAAAATATACATAGCTAGTCATGACACGTTACCGATGTGACTTTTGATAATTTCAAAACCTTTCCAAAGAAGAAATAAAAACAAAATGTGATAATATTAAGCGTATTTAAATAACAAAAAAGTCGTTACTAAGCAAGAAAAATAGTTTAAAAGACTTTTTTTTAACTATTAAAAATATCAGTCAGGACGCAAATTAACCAATTTCTATAATTATTGACCCATATACTTTGAAGTAACATTTATGCTGTTATCTGAATAATCATTAAGTTTAGTGTGCGTGTTAAATAAAAGTTTTGAGAAAAAGAGTGCAAGTAGTGGGATCGATATGACAATCCAATCATACATGAAGTAGATTTTTCTAAAGTGGCGCACCGCCTAGGGGAAAATGAGGACCACTTTAGCAGACATAATCGATTGGAGTGGGAATAATAATCGAAATCGTTTTCTTTTAGCTGAAAGTTGTTGCACAACCGTGAATAATGTTATTAAGTCGAATAAGAGTTTGCGGTACTGAAACTGTTTTTTATTGTTTGTAATGAATTTAACGGGGGTAATTCTTCGAGTAGCTTCTTTAGAAATGCCAATGTGTGAGTTATTTTTGCCAAAAAATTGATTCTTTCCAAGACAAAATGAATATTCTATGTGGTTAACATCTTTATTATGCTCGACTTTGTTAAGCTAATGGATATTTATTCCTTATGAATATTTTAACTGATTATACGGGGGATTATACGTAAATATTTTATTGAACTTTGCATTTCTGTATTGCTGTTGTGTTAATTACACTGCTCAAAAGAATTAGGGGAATGCATAGTTTAAACCCTTTTACCACCCAATGATTCCAAATGGAATCATCAGTTGCGATTTTTTTCTCACTAAGTTGAGCTCGTTCTTATGTATAGTTAGGTGAAAGAATCATGTCTTTTGAAGAATTAAATAATGGTTGTTTTAATTAAATGAAAACATGAAAAACATTGTAAAATAAAATTAACTCCTAAAAAATTTTATAAAATAAATTGACCCTAAATTCTTCACGCTTACATTCTTAGATGTTTAAAAATTGATTTTAACTTTTAAAAAAAATATTTTTGAAAAAATTATTTTTATAATTTATTCAAAATTTACGATTCCAATTTTTTTCCACTTAAATTTTAGTTAAAAAATAAAGATTTTTTCTCTGTTTTTTACCATTTCATACTGGATGCATAATGAATCTATTTCACAAATTTTAGGTTTATAAAATAAAAAGTAAAACGTTGGAACTGAAAGGTTTAACAAAAGTACCCAAACTGCCCCTAATTGTTTTGAGCAGTGTATATTACTTTGAACATTAAAAAAATAATTAAAACAACAACATTTATATATCATATAATGTTATCAAGTTATTTCTTCCAAGTAAAAAAAAATACACAATCAACTGAACATAAAACAATTAAAACAAGTTGTTAACAATCAATTTATCGTTTTGACATTTTATTTGATGTAACTAGCTTTTTTAAAAAATATTTATATAATGAACCGTACAGAAGAGAGAGAACAAAAATAAATAACAAAAAATTATATTTGAATTACTAAATTGCCTTAAATATTTATAAAATAAATGTGTAAATTTTATGAATTCGAAATATTTTTTTAGATATATGGTAAATTAATATAAACTGCGATATAAAATTCTAAGAAGATAATATAAAAACAACGACGGAAACGTTAATTAAATATTTGCCAATTATTGAATTAAAGAAAATTCTTCGTATTGAATAATGGTTTCAAAAACGCAGTTTCCCATTTTTTTTTTCAGAAATTATTTATGAACAAAAGGTGGCAACGTAAAACAAATCGCTCAACTCATGCACTTACGTAAGGATATTTTGAATTTTATAAGAAATGTTAAAAAAAAAATACGCATGGGGCAATTTTGTTTGTTATATCTCAAAAACAAACATGTCTTGTTTGGAAGCTAGTAGAAATCTTTGAATAAAGAAATCTTATTGATAATAAAGTTTCATTGATTGTTATACGCTTTAAAATTGTTTGTGCAGAATTTATCAAGAAATATATATTACTTATTTCGTCAATACCCAGACAGAAAACTAGTTTTCTATAATTCTTTTGTTACTTCAACCTTATATCGTCAACCGAACTACCCACCCCATCTGGGAATTTTTTGCATCGATAACTTTAGATTAAAGATAGGAATGTGTATAAGCTTTACTATTCTCAAATTCTACATAAAATTAATATCCGGTCTGAAACTTGGAATCTATCCAAGAAACTAGGCAGGATCAGATTAAAATTGGACATGAATTCTTGGTCTTAAAATGAAAGTAGTAGTCCGTAAGAATTTTAGCATGATAGATCGGAAGATTAACTTACTTCCATATATTGCTGTGCTTCGTATTTTATCCTACTCTGATTGATTGATTGTGCCTTAGATAGATCATGTTTATAACTTTCTTTTTAAAAAAGTATACCTTAACCTGTACTTGGCCGTTATCCAGTGTCTTTAGTTCAAGCTTTGACTTTGGCTGACACCCAGAAACTTTGGCGAGACTAATAAGCCCGAATTGTGGCAACAAACTGTACAAGATTCTTAAGTAAAAATAATGGAGGAAGTTAAGCTATTGATCTCTTTAAATGTTGTTTTAGCGCTTGTTTCAGTCATTATGAAATTAGTGATTATCAGATACAAGGGAGCATCGATAAACTTCATGGCGAAAGGGAAAGAGAAGGAAAGAACCTTCTAATTTTCGAAAGATAATATTCTTCTAATTTTCTATAGATAAAGGAGTATCATTGTATAGAGTGATGCTTAGATTTTCTGCTTGGGAAAAGTATTAATCTCGCCAGTGGCGTCGCCAAAGGGGAGAGGGTGCTAAGTGGGTCATAATACCTCCGATAAGGTTTTACCAAGGGAGATGAAGTTTTGGAAAGCTCTTAAGCCACTGGTCCATTTTTTCCCCTTTCCAATCAACCCCCTGTGGGAAGGATGATTGCCTTTCTTCTTATTCTCGGAGGCCCCTGTATAAGGCAGTTCAGCTGTTTGCGCCAAGTTTAAAGTCAGAAAAGTAATTCCTAATTAAAAAGACAGAGGACTGGTTCCCTATTTGGGATCTGTGGTACTCCAGATTTCAGATATTATGTCCATTTCACAAATTTGTGTTGGTAGGTTTGGCGTTTTAATCATACTGTGTTAGAAAACGGAAGAAACTAAAGGAATTTTATTAGCTTTCAAATAATGATTGCCACAAAATAACTAAAATTAAATTAACCTTTAAAATGAGTTCACTACTGACTAAAGATTGCTTTACTTGACAAAATAACTAAAATTAAATTAACCTTTAAAATGAGTTCACTACTGACTAAAGATTGCTTTACTTGACAAAATAACTAAAATTAAATTAACCTTTAAAATGAGTTCACTACTGACTAAAGATTGCTTTACTTGAGTATATTACATTAATTTTTACTACGCGATGGCTTATTGGACCCAAATCCAGACAAACAATAAGTTCAAGATTTCAAGCAGCCTATTCAATTGGTTTCCACATTAGCAATATCGGGGAGTTTGATAATTTATCCTACAGTTTACTATTTTAAAAGCTTTGTGATCGTATTGAATCTACTGATGTTTTATTACTTACCGAGTTATTATTTACCGAGAAGTTATTTGTTAGTACAAGATTTGCTACTAATATCCAAGTCAATCAAATAATCCGAAAACCGAAACCATCCATTGGATTTGGTCGATTTTCGGTTCTTTGTCGTTTCTTTTTCAAAACTAAATACTCATTTAGGACTCTAGTAAGTCGGTGGTCATACTAACCCAGGGCTACAAGGTGCGGCAAGAGCACGGCCAAGAAAACTGCAGCCAGCACACAACAGGTGGCAGCACCGGCGGGTTCCACTTCATCGTGATTGCCAGATGCCATTGCAATGGCGACCACTGATGAGTCTGGAACAAAGACAAAGGTTAACATTGCAAAATGAAACGTTAACATTATAGCATTACTGATAATTAAATAAATAATGAATTTCTTAAGAGGAAGTTTTCAGTCCCATAGAGCTAATGCATTAGATTTGGAATCACAACTTCCGCAGAAGTATTACTTTGCCAGGCTAGCCCTTTTTCCCCAGGTATAGGAATCATCATAACATCGAAATAAAACAAATTTGAAACAAAAATGTTATCTAGTTATTCAATTATATATTTTTGAAGTTTTAAAATGCCAAAAAGTATGCAGCAGATGGTGACACTATTTTAAGACTTTAGCAATTAATAATTTAATAACCAGATGTTATTTTCTTTTCGATTTTCTTTTAATTTGAAGTTATGATGATTCCCATACCTGGTGAAAATGGGATAGCATGGCAATTCTTTTGCAAAAGTTGTGATTTCAAAACTAATTCATTAGCTCTATGGGACTGGCAGTCCCTCTTAATTAAAATTATAAAAATAATGTATTAAATATGCTTATTGTGTACATACAGACTTTTTAACCCTTGCAACATTATAAATTCCCCGTACAGAACCAGTTTCTTCAAAAGCAATACTGGTTTTCAAGATGATCTATTCCTCAACCTACATTTCACCCAGTTATCCTGAGTTTCGAGCCAGTTATCCTCAAGAAAATGCAAGTTATATTTTATCTTTTTTTTTCATAAGGATAACTCTAAACACTTCTCCAGTTCTTGGACGTTAATCTGATACGAAGAAAATTTTAGAAGGGTAGATCAATATTCTTTACATTTTTTGAAAACAGTATTTCAAAATGCATCAGACTTAAAGATAAGTTGAACTTTTGCTCACAAACAATAAAACAAATTAAATTCGCATTCTAGTTTATCTTTTTACATGGCGATTAAATAAAAAAAAAGGGTGGGTGGGTAATTTTTTATTATGTTAATGCAGATTTAATAGTGAACTTGTTATTATGATGTTAAGTAACGACAGAATATAAAGATCTTGATAAGATAATCTTGGTCCTATTGTTTACGATAGTGGGATAAAATTTCAGCAAAGCTCTAATAGGGGTTTACCATACAGTTCTTTTTTTATATAAATTTTTTTAAGAAAATATATTGACGATCGATGCATCGTACCATTTAGAATGTATCATCCAATATCGTCAACTACGTTCCTTTGTTTAATAACATTAGTCTTTCCTCGATATTTCATTCAGTAATCAAGTCAAAAGTTCTTCTCATCTATCCAGATGACTTTTTGCAATTTAGCACTTATCACTTCCAGATGGCGCTGATTAAAGTTCTCACTCTTGTTGCCTGATTGGACAGTTTATATTCGAAGATGGGTCGAGAGAGAGGGAGTAGATTAGTGTCAGAATTTTAATATTTCTTCTGATAGAAGAAAAGTTTTAAAAAAAAAAAAGGTTCTGTGCTCGAAGATTTTTTTAAAAAGCTTTTTTTTTTGCTTTATCCTGAACTTTTTTTGTTGTTTCTAATAAGTTAAATCGTTTTGTTCACAAGTAAGTTGTGATGCTTCTTTCTATAAAGTGTCATTAAACAAATAACTACTTTATAGGATAACTTTCCTTGACGATAATTTTTTTTGCGGAATTCAATCTGAGTATTTAAATTTTTTTTATTAATAGTAGCTTCACAACATTAATTCGTACTTTGTTCGAAATAATTTGGCAAAAAAGGTTTTTCGCAACAAAAGTGTTAAAATTACCCAAACGGTATTCTAAAAGATAGAAATCCATCTATGGTTTGTGTAATCTATAGAAGTAGAGGTTTAGCACAGAGAAAATTTGTTTATGATTTTTTAATCCAAGTCAGTACGTGTTCGACAAAATAGATTCTCTTAAACATTCCTTTATTTTGATATGCACTTCTCAAAATCCTTTGAAAAATAAATAAATTTTACTGCAACTGTCAACAGCTTACTTTATCATAAATAAGATTATATCAAAACTAAAAGGTTAAGCCCCATTAATTTGGAAACTCAAGAGGCCTACAGACTTCGTTCGCTTAAGTGTAGTTCAACTTCTCCGAAAAAACTACAATAGGCTTCCTCTTAACAAGACTCTATTTAATCGGATTTCCGATTTAACTAGCTGAATTTTTAATCCTTAAAATGTTTAAAAAAATGTCTAAAATGACTTGTTTCGTTATTGTTCCATATCATCCTTGAGATGCTGATAAAGAAAATTGCAAAATAAGGTAGCAAGTTTAAAATTTCTAGTCTTCAACTAAATATATATAATGGAGTTTTTAATGGTACATAACTTACTAGCAAATAAATACCCGTTCTTCGCACGGACTAAAAGAATATCAAATCGATCCAAGTATACGTGTCATTTAATTTGCTATAGGATAATAAGCTTTGCCTTTGTTCCCGTTCATTATAAAGAATAAAATCTCGTTACTTATATTGCTTTAAAATTCCAAAATAAAAATATATCACAAAAATACATCTATAAAATGCACATCCACATATCACAAAAATCTTCCTCAATATGAACTTACTGTCATCGCAATTTTCCTGATACATTCAAAATTAACCATAATTGTAAAACAATGTTATTTCACGTCAAAGATAACCTCCATTCTGGGTTTTTATATATAAAAAAACATTTAGCTCATTGGCACGTTCAATTATTTTTCAAATCATTAATTTAGTTTCTGAAGGCAATGGCAAGAAAATAAAAGCAATTTCAATTTTAATTAATTTTTGTGTTCATTTTAATTTCTTATGTTGAATGGCAACACGAAAGGGAAACAAGAAGTTCATAAAGAACTAAAATAGCCTACTTTTCTGTTACTTAAATACTTACTGAAGTTCTAATCGGGAAAAAAAACTAGGTTCCTAAAGTAAATATCATCAACAGCTGTTTCTACACTAGATTTATACACATTAGAAAAAAAAATCGAAACACAGCACCCAGCTATAATTTATACTTCTAAAAGCTAAAATCAACTATTTTCCTTAATATTCTTTCGCAAATTAATTAAATATTATTTATCATCTGCTCGTGATTTATTTGTAGTTCGAGGAATAATTAAATATTTATTAATAACAAAAGTAATGAAACTACTACAAATTGCATTAAAAAATACGAAATGTAAAATAAAACTAAGCATAATTGCATGCAAAAGTATGCCTTGCCGCTTTCTTGGTAGATAATTAATGAATAATCAAAGAATCAAATTGTGCTACATTTTATGACGTCATTCCCAAACTGATTCATGAAAATATTATTTAGCTTCAAATATGTTTAAATAAATAAAGTTTCTCGTGCCATTGTTGATTTGGCAACAGTGATTTAAATGACTCAAAATTGAATTTCAATGCTAATTCAATGGGAAATTCGCCGACAGATAGTAGATTTATGTCCGTCCGGACGTACAGACAGACGGACAAAAAGTATGAAAGTTGGGTATCTGAGGTCATAGCTTTCTAACAAAAAAAAGAATTTTAAGATCCGATGGATAGAACCGATTTTGGAAGGGGGGGACAGACGGACGGACAGACAGACAGACGGACATGACCGCATGTCATACCTACATTTCATTTTTTTAATTCTTCGAATTAAAACAAGAAAAGTAGGCTAAAAATGATCGGATTTGAGCGAAAGTGGTGCATTTTTTTTCAGAAAATTAGAATTTTCTCTAAAAATCTAACAAATATGAAAAAACTAAGCCTCAGGTGTATACGTTGGTATTAAAGGGAATCTATCTTAAAAATTTCGAATTTCTGAGGGCAGTATAAGTGGGTCTTTTACGATCCACAGACATACAGACACACAGACAGACTCTTTCTTTTATTATTATAGCTATTGCTTAAATACTACTTTTAATAAAATGGCCTATTACTTCAATTGAATTTATTTTTAATAAAAAAATCATCAGGGAATAAGCGTGCAATCAAATGTATATCCAAACCTTAATTGATTTCACTTCTATGGTTTAACCAGCTTTTTGCTTAACCGACTTATATTCGGTCCAATTTATGGCGTTTAAAATGGTGTATAATTTATTTGTAAATTCAACAAAACGGCACACTCAATTAAGTTCGAATTTGAAATTCAAACTAGTCGTATTATGATTAAAGCGGTTCGACTGTATTAAAAAAAAGAAAATAAAAAGTCGTTAAAGAATTCATTCTACAGATGATTCCGTTCCCAAACCCAAAGTAAAATATAGTAGGAGAGTTAGGGTTAACAGGAGTCAAGACTGGGAATATATTTTCCTTGCCAAATAAAGATTGGTCGCCAATATAATAAATCCTGATCGTTGGGTATGAATTTCGCCGTCATAGGGGAAAATATGAGGGATTGAAGGAACTTTTCGGGATCATGTTTCCCTTTTTCCTTCGCGCTCCATTGCTTATAGAGTTATAGGAGAGACGTCTGATGATGTTGAGCTATACGGAGTAAGGATGTCACATTTGGCACCTTATCACTATTTAGGCAAATGATTGAAACGCAATATCCAGCAGAAAATAATTTTACAGAAACTACAACAATAAAGACACTGGAAGTAAACAAACACGATAATTGGGACTTCAATATAAAGGTAACACATAAAAGGTTGGTTTTCGTTAAAATAATTATTGGAAAACAAAACAAAAATTAGAAATTGAAAAGGGATCAAAATCACCATATTCACAAGGGGTCAGATTAAGGGAGCCTATAGTTTCACATGTCTTGCACAAAATGCTTTAGGATCTATTTGGCGACATTCCTTGGCATGCCGATGACGGAAGCAACCTATTTTCGTCGAGACAGGATAAACCAAGGAAAATACAGTAACGACCAATGATTAGGTTTCCCACCTAGAAAAGATTGGAGGACGTATCGGAGTAAAGGGATATAACACCATTTCCTAAACTTAGTTATATATGTGAACGTTGTTTAATCGCTTAACCTAGTGAAATAAAGTTAACGCCAACAGATTCAGAAAGGTGTCATTTTATGGAATAAAAGTTGTCAGGTGTATAAAAAGGGGCATTATAAAGGTAAAAGGTAAAGGTGCCAAAGAGAGGGGGGTGTCATGATAGGATAGCAAACACTGATACCTATTTTAGTATCTTCTCACTGCTTTTCATGAAATTGATTGACTATTGCATCACAGAAGCTGATACCTTGTTGTAGTGCATATTCACCAAGATGCTCGAATTCAAAGGCAGTAACTATAAGTTTTAAATTTTTTTTTTTATTTACATTCAAACTGGCTTGTAAGTACGACAAATTTCGTGTTCAAATCAATAAAAAATATTATTTTTATACTTTTTTTCTCCACATTTCAACAGGGCTATTTTTATTTTACGTAAATAATATGTACAATTCTCATTGCCACACCACAGGTCCGGGGATCGAATCTTGGATTGGGCGAGGTTGACCCATCCTTTCATCCTTTAAGTGGGTCGATAAAATGGGGACCAAGCATGCTTGGGAACTAAACACTGGGGGTCCGCGTGAGGCTGACCACCTTACCGGGACATATGCCTAGCACCCCAGAGCCATAGGTCACGAAAGCTGAAATGGGCACGGCATGCCTTGGCCCATTAATGGGCTGTTGCGCCGAGGAATTTAGTTTAGTAATATGTACAATGTCGATATTTTATAATTTAAACACATTTTTATTATGTCTTTTCGGATAAAAAAACCTATGCATTAATTGCAATTTAAAATGTTAAAAAATAACCTGTTTTTTTAACATTACTGAATAGACATTATGTACAATACAAATGACTGGATAATTTTGTTTTTGTTTTCTTAGTTGTGCCCCTTTTGCTCTGATATTACGGGATATCATTCCACTACTTCTTTTCTCTGATTGCATTCTTTGATTTGCAGCTTTTTTTTTGTTCTTTTTGTTCCATGTCTCGTCTCTAGGATTAATTAAGTGGACCAGCGACGTGTGATGTGGAGTAGAGACTGGTCCTTAATCAAAAAGGGGCAGAGTCGCATTCTGCCCTTATTGCATTGCTGTTGGAATGCAATCAAATGAAATCGGTAAGGTTCAGGCTGCCAATTTATGGTATGTGATTGAAGGTCTTTAACACAGCTAACATTCGTATTGGTAGAAATAGAAAGCTTTAGTTGCATCGTTGTTTGAGGCTGTCGCATAGGGAATCAGATACAGATTAATCGGATCTCCGTTTTAAACAACCTATTTTGTTTTATCCCTGAAATTTAAAAAAAGTAGCTAAAAATGACTTGGTTCGTTATCGATCTCCCATCAATATGATGCTGATAAAAAAAGGCGAAATTATGTGGCAAATTTCCGTACTATTCAAAATCACATATTTCTGTATGATGTTCATATGGGTAACTAATGAAAATCTGTTCCAACTTCCTAACGAATATATTAACAGAAGAAGCATATTGTTATATAGAGAGAACAACTTGTACCAAGTATCTTTAAAATTCCTATGTGAACCCATTACTGGTTATAGTAACACTTCATTAATGGCGAGTATTAATTTTTTATACCTAACCAAATGAAATATATCTATTCTTAAATAAAACCTTGGTATAAAATTTATTAAAAAAACGATTTTCGATAAAATAAACACGAAAGATTAATAGAATGTTCGATTTTCTTTTTTTTTTTTTTCTACGCCGGCTTTCTTTATTATTCTGTGGCAACCATCCTTCGCGCAATGTGGGTGCTGCACGAAATCTGCAGACGAGCGGGAAATCAATAGAGAACAGCAAATCGTTTGAGCTTTCAGAATGTGGCGGATAGGGGGGGGGGGGGGGGGTCGGATCACAGAGAAAAGGGGGCATGGAGGATTTATTTCACCAGGAATTCAAGAGAAGCTTTGCCGTATCGGCTTCAGAGTTGGGATATTCAACGTTTTAAAGAAACTGGTTTTCATCCAAGGCCTATATCGTAGAATGAAAGTCGAAAGCTTTAAATTGAGTTAAGTTACGAAAGTTATTTCATCTAATTCTACGCTACATAAGAACCTAGATGTATCTCTTTTACGAAATTAACGTTGTGTACCATCGTAGCTCCAGTGCTAAATCAATGGTGAAAGAAACCAGAACACCAGGATATTGTTTTAGTCAATAAAAATTTAAAGGTTTAAATTGATGTATAGTACCTTGATTTTATTTTAATCTAGTGGGATTAACAGGATAATAAAACTAATTAAAAGCTAAACTATATAAAAAAAAACTTTGAACTTTACTCTTATATACCGCAAACAATCCTGGCTTATTTTTTCAAGTTTACATAGCTTTTTTTGGATTTTGAGGTTTTCGTCCGAAACATAAGTAAAACATTTAATATATATCCTTTTAGACAATTTAATATAATGCATCATTGTCAAGAAGCAAACATGGCAGTGATGCCCGGCGCGCAGCTATGAAGTGGCTCAAAGAATGTCTGAAAATTTGTTGAATCGAATTCGGCATATACAACCAAGCATCCATACCCCAAGCAAAATCAAGATACCATACATCCAAGCATCACGTAGTTCAGAAAGCAGTAAAAAGAACAGTGGCACCATCTCATGTAAATTTTTTGCACTCAATTGGACATTTTTTAGATTTAGAAATTTAGAAATTTCCAGGAAAGTATAACAGGCTTTATTTGAAATTGTTTCTAATTTTTTAGGCAAAGTTACTGATATATGTTCTAGGAACATTACTTTTAAAAATTAGTTAGCTTATCCGTCTATACTTTCCCAGTAGTGTTCCTGATTTTTTTATTGACAATATACTACATTGTAAATAACAGCTATCATTCTTATTTTAAGCGAGATATATTTTTCGACTTTAGTTCATACCCTTTCGTATATATATATCAATACATTTCGATTTTAGTTAGGTTTCTTAAGAAATGAAGTTGAGGTTAGGTTAGGTTAGTTTGAATTATCGTCGCACTAGAGCTACACGAGGGCTATTGGCGACGGGCGTCGTATTTTAGAACCACAGTCAAGTGACGAGCCGACACCTGAGTAGGCACCCAACGCAACCGTTAAGGGCGACATCGTACGCAGCGTTAGGACTTTGAAGGATATTTAACGTGCACTGAAATGAAGTTGAAATGGCTTATTAGCAGGCTATAAGCAGAGCAGCCTTTAAGCGTAACCAGGTCTATGAACAACTTCAGTCTTTAAGGCTAAACAGGATAATGGGTATATATCTTACCGATAATAATCCTTATTTATATTTCTCATTTAGTCCATGTGTTAACGCGTCACTGATACAGAACATATTAACAGACAAAGATAAGAAAACACCAGAACAGTGCCCATACAAGCATCGATATGTGCTGAAGCAACGTCATCATTTGGCGAAACTTTTTCTTCAGCTCCATACAACCTGCTGGAAAAAAACAGCATTTTTTTTTTTTTTTTTGCCCGGGTAACTTTCTCCTAACTAACTTTTATAGACTGAACAGCAATCCCACTACCCGATTGTTTCGGCATTCGTATTTTTAGTGTTAAATCATTGATCTATTTCCGTATTTGACTCTGCCATCCTAAACAAATGTTGTATAATTAAAATAGTTAATTAAAATAGCCAATTAAAATTATTTCTTGTAGAGAGAGCTGCTTAACTTTAAACCTTTCGTGGTTCAAGCTACACTACACAGTTTTTAGCACTCTTCCCATGAAAAGAAAGTTTTAAAATACACAGTTTTTAGCACTCTTCCCATGAAAAGAAAGTTTTAAACTAATTTGAGAAAATAACAGTTGTAAAACAATACAATAACATATTTTTTATCCGAAATTATCATACAACATTTTGAAACAATTAGAAAAATTGCAAACTTCTATTTGATTGTTTCACCCTTTTAAATTCAAAAATCAATTTCTTAGGACATAGGACGTCAAGAGGTTTATTTGATGCGTAACAAAAACTTATAACCATAAGAAAGGATAGTTATAGTGCTGTGCTTGTTTTAGAACCTAATGTAATTAATGTAATACACATGGCTCTAAAGCTAAGTTGATTAGTAACTTAGTTTATAAATAGATAAACGAATGGGTAAATGGGCATTTCAAATCGTCAAATGGGACGGTCAAGCCTACGATGAAGTCACAGTTACGTCAAACGTTGTCTTAAAACCCACGAACTTCCCGGCAGCTAATTCGTTTCAACTAGAACGGCTACGCCTATGATGTGACGTTAAGCTACGTCAAACATTGTCTTCTACCACGAAAACGATCCCCTCATCACCCCATTCGAGTTCTATATTAATGTGACCACTAATGCACGTTTTTCATGCAAAGGTTTCGGAAATGTTCGCCATATTGAAACCGTACGCACTGAATTACGATTTTACCTGAGGTTTTCAATCAAGAACACAGTATGAAGTGAATTTGAAGTGCGGAAAAACTCATTGCCGCCTACATTGCAACTATAGCAGAGTTTAATACTGCCACGACTTGATTGAAAACAGCAGGTAAAACCATAAGGACGGTTTTACCTGCCCCCCCAGTGTCATAGGTGTGTTATAACCTTCACGCCCTTCCACGTCCAGTGTTATAACCTTCAATTAATAATAATACAAATCCTTATTATTAAAATTATTAATTAAATCTTTATTATTAATGAGGCTCAGTGGTAGTGCTTTGCATTGCCACGCCACAGGTCCGGGGATCGAATCCAATATTGAGCGAGGTTGACCCATTCTTTCATCCCTTAAGTGGGTCGATAAAATGGGTACCAAGCATGCTTGGGAACTAAACACTGGGGTTCCGCGTGAGGCTGACTACCTTACCGGGACATATGCCTAGCACACTAGACATATGCCTAGCACACTAGACATATGCCTAGCACCGAAAACTGAAATGGGCACGTCAGGCCTTGGCCCACTAATGGGCTGTTGCGCCGATGAGTTTTTTTTAGTTTTAGTTAATTATTAAAACGCAAAAAAATGACAAACAATATAAAAAAATATCATGGCACGCCTAGGGGGAAAGATCCACAGGCGGACAAAAACATATATGGTTAAAATTGAACAAAAACAAACACAGAAATCAATAAGATCGAAAATAATGTGGCAATCAGCTGGCATACAGATATTATTTATATACTTCAAATTAGAGTGAAAAATAGAGATCCAAGTCGTCGATATTTATAAAAAAAATTCAAAAATTTATTGCGAATAAAATCGTCTCCTCCTCCCCCCTTGACTACGGTTGCTAATACGAGACGAACGTGGCTGTTTTAAAACTCTTTATAAGACCACAGTTCTGGGATGCTTTACTCGAAAGAATTCAATATGCAATCTACAGTCCATGGACAAATCATTAGACGCACTGCAAGATTTCATGTAAAATATTAATTACGGGTGATATTGTACCGTTTTATTATTTTAAATTGTTTTATTTTTTATTTTTATCTTGTCCAATCAATTACCGATTTATTTGACATAAATAAAACCAGCATTAATTTAGAAAAGCATAAGTTTATTAAGTTTTAAAGAAAAGTTAAATTAATGTTGGTAAAAGTCAATATTTAGTTGAGCCAACTTTAGCCGCTATCAAAGCTTTAATTCTGCGCGGCATGCTATCAATGCAAGACTGTACTGTCTCTTGCATTTGAGGATGATATTCCACACATAAATCATCTTATAAATAAAATAAACAATTATTATAAATTTAATCATAATTATCCTTAAAATAAATACAAATATGTAGTCTACAACAATTCTTTTAAATAAAAATCAATAATATTGTAGTTTAAATATACCATTATTGCATAAAAACTCTTAAGAAACATAAAATTACTAAAAAACAACAACAGTGCGTCTAATAATTTGTCCAGGGACTGTAAGACCACAGTTCTGGGATGCTTTACCCGAAAGAATCCAATATGCAATCTAATTCAACTGTACAGTGGGATTTATATTAATCTAAAAGGTATCGGAAGAAGTGAAATAAGACTAGACGGTGGGGACGAAATCAATTGCTGAAAGGGGAACTTACAAGGGACCGTTTGATTAGAGAGAAGGAAAGATAGTTAGGCTTCGTTTTATCGATAAAAGTAAGAAAGAAGATGATAAAAAGGTTTGGGGAGTATGTATTCGAGACGTGAGTGAGGGAAAAGTCCATGTTCAGCTGATTTCGGGGAATACTTTTGCGATAGTTTTATGAGACTTTAAATTAAATCTTAAATGCTTTTAGCGGTTTTTGTGACGTTATTTTGTTAAGTTAAGGTTTGTTGGTTTTTGTTAGGTTGAGTATATAGATCTAGAGGTTTGTAAGGTAAGTTTTAAAAAAAAATGAAAGGGATTTTAAAAAATAATTTACTGATGCAAATTCATTGAAATTGTAGCTGAGATTACAATGTAGTAAGTAACTTAAAAATAAACAACAAATTGATAAATATCTTTAATATTAAAACAAATTATTAAAATTGCTATGACTATAGATTAATATAATACAAATAAAGCATTACAAAACTTATTATCTGTGACACATATTGCTTCGTATTCTTAATAGTTAATTTCGTTACAGTTTTCAGAACTTAGTTGGTATTTAAAAACTAAATATATTTCCTGTTGAATAATTAATTTTCATGTAAAATAACTCTTCAAAAGCAATATTTTTAATTTATGAGCGTGTATACGCTTTCAAAAAGCTTTTTAAAGGTTGTGCGCAAAAGAGACGTAAGACTATAAGCCAGCCACATGAAACACTCAAATCTTTCATCTCAAGAATACTGAAATTATCCGAAACCTCCAAGATTTAGGAGCAAAATTCCTTTAGAATTTCAACACAAGAACTGAGGAACTAATTCCTATTCCCAGAAAATCTCAGGAAAAAGTATGGATGTAAACGCTAGTAAAATCTTTTTATTTTAAACCCGTTTTTTTTCATCCAACAAAAGTAGCATATTTTTCAATTTTAAAATAAATTTAAAAGCATTTCATTTTATTTAAGAACTCACTGGCCTAGGCCGGCTGCTACTTTCAACCTTTTTCTTGTAAACTCCGCAACATTTTTAAATTTCTAGAGTATCTCATTATTTTAGATTTTGGAATTGAAAGTGATTGCTACCTAAGCTGACACGAAATGTTGCATGAAGTAGGCATAAGCACACATAACAAATTGAACGTACACCAAATACTTACAATGAATAATTTATTGATATTTCTCTCTCTCTCTCTTTTTAACATTCGCTTAAACAATGACAGGAACCAACAATGTTAACTACCATATAACTACATCTCCACGTTTAACTTATGAAGTTTATTAACTAATTTTTTTTAACTCTCTGTAGGATACAGACGTATAAACCAGTCGCATAACTGTCAAATTTTCCTGCAACACTAAAAACTATTTTTTTAATTTTTAAGTTACATGAGTTTTTCCAAATTTTAAAATTTAAAATAGCGGTGTGTCATTTATAATTATCTGCTAGTGAAATATAATTTTAAAAAATTTAAAGAAGTATAAAATTTTCAGTTAACAAATAAATTTCAATCTCTCGCACTGAAAACATGTATACACTTAAGCTGATTTGCTTTTTCCGCGGAGGGTTACAAGTAAGCTCTACAAAGAACAGCTGTTTCTTTGAAAAACATGTGCATGACAACTCAAGGAGAAATTTTTTTAAAAAAAAGTGCGTGAGCGGCATATTTACAACTGCTTGTATTGCTTTTTTAATCCTCCATTGTTAGGGTTCTCCACAATAAAAAGGAGATAAAACGAAGGGGCAGTTTGGAGTTCCGAGAAATGGCATTTACTGTGATAGTTTGAAAACACTGTAACCAACACTTGACTGGTTTTGACTACTACTACTATTATATATATATGTATATATACACATATATACATATATATACACATACATATACATATACGATATATATATATATATACTATATTAATATTATATATATATATATATATATATATATATATATATATATATATATATATATATATATATATTATATATATATATATATATATATATATTATATATATATATATATATATATATATATATATATATATTATATATATATATATATATTATATATATATATTATATATATATATATATATATATATATATATAATATATATATATATATATATATATATATAATATATATATATATATATATATATAATATATAATATATATATTATATATATATATATATATATATATATTTTATATATATATCTATATATATATATATATATATATATATAACATATTTATTTATTCAGACTTGTGTGCCTGATCAGAGACCCGCTTATGCAGCCTTCGTCAAGTAAGACAGGGGCACAGAAAGAATTTTTACTGTCACAGAGAAAGGAATATTCACTCAGGGCGAAGGCGGAAATTGAACCCGCACCCGTTACAGCGCGCAGACTGCTAGCGTAATGGTCCAGACCACTCGGCCATCCGGGCCCCACTGGTTTTGAATAAAATGCGTTTGAAAAAATTGGTTATAAATAATATACTTCGAATACTCATAATATAAGTATCATAAGTAAAGGGTTTATAGTACTGATATCTACTAGGATATATTAGTACTGGACTTATAGTACTTTTAATTATTGTAATTACGAAGCATTGTAAACACTCATAAAACACTTATATTCTAACAGAACAAGTAAAATTCTAGTAATGTGTAAAAATACCTAGATAACAATTTATGTTGTTTCAATATAATAATTGTGTTGATGACATACGAACGCAAATTTATGCTATTCTAACACAACTGACGATCGCTAAAAGAAGCGATTATTACAAGCATGTGCGATTGGAAAAAAACTGTAAACTCTATTCTTTTATAAAGATTTGTTTTAAAGTTCCGTACATTTATTTTTAAGCTTCAGTATAGCTATTTATCAGAAATATTAAAGAACAGATGCTGAACTACATTTTGGAGGAATACATACGTGCTGCGCCTTCAACACAATTTTTGTACTAACCATACACTATTATTTAACCGCAACACAATTTTTGTATTATATCTACACAACTTGTAGCAACTGGGTGAAACACAATTGTACACCTCACAATAATTTGGGGAACGCATGGTTTAAACCCTTTCACCCCCAATGATTCCATTTGGAATCAGCAGCTTGCGTTTTTTTTCTTACTAAGTTGATCTCGCACTTATGTATCGTTAGATGGAAGAATCATGTCTTTTGAAGAATTAAATAATGTTTGTTTTAATGAAATGAAAATATGAAAAACATGTTACAATAAAATTCACTCCCAAAAAATTTTATGACATAAATTGACCCTAAATTCTTCACGCTTGCATTCTTAGGGTGTTTAAAAATTGATTTAACTTTTTTAACAAATAAAGTTTTTTTAAAAAAATTATAATTTATTCAAAAGTTATGATTCCAATTTTTCCCCCTTAAATTTTAGTTTAAAAAATTGAGATTTTTTCCCTGTTTTTTGACCATTTCATTCTGGATGCATAATGAATCTGTTTCACAAATTTTAGATTTTTAGAATAAAAAATAAATAGTTGGAACTGAAAGTGTTAACAAAAGTACGCAAAGTGCTCCCCTAATTGTTTTGAGCAGTGTACATAAGAGTGTACCCGTTCAAGTGTCCATCTTTTAAACTCGTCACAAGGTGCAAATTTTTGAAGTTCCTCGTCAAAGCTGATGCGTATTGCGTATCTACTCTCATGAGACTTGACTTTAAGAAAAAATGTTCTTTCTAGTTTCTTCAAAATATTCTGGAACATTGTGAGGCATTGTAATTTTATTAGACAAAAATAAAAGGCGTAATGGAATAATGGAGAAATGAAGCAACAATGTCTCTATTAAACAATACAAGATTCACTGTTAAAAATTTGAAGCTTGGTTTCACCACAATAATGGTTCCTAGTAGCTGCAACGGCTGTGTGGTGAAATGTTTCACCATATTTTCGGTATTAGGTTGAACCATTTTCAGATTTGGAAAATAAAACCAAAAAATAATAATAATAAAATAATAGAAATGGTTAACCGATTATCGAAATTTTGGTGAAACATTTCACCGCACAGCCTTTGCAGCTACTAAGAACCAAAGTACTTGTATCTTCTATTGTTAGTGAGAGTTCATCTTCCTAGAACAGTAAAATATTATGTTATGCTTTTATCAAACCATTACAGTCTCGCTCTAATAGAAAACATCTTTGATTCTAGAGATACATATCAGCTTTTTCCATTTTAAAACTTTCCCTTTTCGGGATTATCGAAACATTTTTTTGTTCGCTTGAGAAGTTTCCTTTTCCTTTCAGAGTTTTAAACGCAGCTTCTAGCTTTTCAATTTCGGATGAAATCCGTTCGTTGAGTTGACGAAATTGAAGTTCTAAGACTTAAAGTTCCACATTGTGATTTTTCTCTTACTTAGTCGAAACTGTAGTCGAAAACGGGCGTTTGTCTTATTCTATAGCATTGAACATAGGCCCACTCCAATACCGATTTCAAGAAAACAGAGATACGTATTGTCAATTTGGATTTCTGTATCTTTGTGATTTAATTTGTAGGAATAATTTCAAAGTCCCCTTTTTTTTGAAGTTTCGCCAATTTCACTGGATGATTTTTATATCGTTTATTTTTATGAAGTTATTAAATTGTATGTCTTTTTTTTTAATTTTTATAAGGAAATTAAAGTATTTTTTAATCAAAAGAGAATTAAGTGCCTTTTTTCAAAATATAAATATTACATTGTTTATATTAAGCTCTTGAGTAATCTTAATCAAAAGCATTTAAAAATAAAGACAAACTATGAGTGTCAAACACCACACGGCTTTCAATAACAGCTCAATAATAGATATTTGTTTCGCTAAAATTCAATTAAAGATTTTTACAAGAAGGTATTCGATTTTAGCATTACTTTCAAAACCTCAAAAAAGTTTATGGTATCTACCCCTTAAAACGCGATTTTCTCGAAAAGTCTTATCATGACGTCCGGGCTGGTTCTAGGAACCTAGTATACCAACTTTGAAGTCCTTAGTTCTTTTTATTTGTCAGCAATACCTTTAAAACTAAAAAAAAAACTCTATATCAGCAGCCCTTTGCGCATGCGTGATTTTTTAGAAAATCTTATAATGACGTACGCCAGGTTTAAAGATTATAGCTCGTTCAATTCGAGCTACAGATTGGTTTCAGGCAGAATGAAAGACATACCAATACTCAAAAACCATTTTTAGCCTACTTTTCTTTTTTTAATTAAAAAGTAGGTATTGACATGCGGTCGATGTCTGTCTGTCTGTCTGTCTGTCCGTACCCCCCTTCCAAAATCGGTTCTATCGATCGTATCTTAAAAATTCTTTTTTTGTTAGAAAGCTATGACCTCAGAGACCCAACTTTCATACTTTTTGCCCTCCTGTCTGTACGTCCGGTCGGAAAAAAAATTACTATCTGTTGGCCGATTTCCCATTGAAGTAGCATTGAAATTCAATTTTGAGTCATTTAAATCACTGCTGCCAAATCAACAATAACATGAGAAACTTTCTTTATTTAAAATTATTTGAAGCCCTATAGTTTTTCATGAATCAGTTTGGAATGACGTCATAAATGTAGCACAATGTGATTCTTTGATTGTTCATTAATTGTTTACCAAGAAAGCGGCCAGGCATATTTTTTGCATACAATTATGCTTAGTTTTAATTTACATTTCTTATTTTTTAATGCAGTTTGGAGTAGTTTCATTACTTTTGTTATTATTAAATATTTAATTATTCTTCGTACTACAAATAAATCATGCAGACGATTAATAATATTAAGTTAAATTGCGAAAGAATATTAAGAAAAATAGTTGATTTTGGCTCTTAGAAGTTGAAATTATAGCTGAATGCTGTCTTTAGCGATTTTTATTTTTCGAATGTGTATAAATCTAGTGAAGAAACGATTGTTGATGGTATTACTGTTAGGAACCTAGTTGTGTTCCTATTAGAATTTCAGTAAGTAATTAAGTAACAGGAAAGTAGGCTATTTGAGTTCTTTGAGAACTTCTTGTTTTAATCAGCATTCTCCAAAACGTGTAAAAACCAAAGGATTATATCACCCCAAGCTCTTGATAATATTGGCCTCAAAATTAAACAATCATGTTTAGCCCCAAGTTTTAAAATTAAATATGCAGTGAAAAGTTAGGATAACATAGTTAATGAATTTGTTATGTATATTAAGTTAACTCATTGTAACTAATCAATTAGATCTATATAACCGTCATGCTTATAAGTTAATATGAGTACTTAGTTAACTCCATCTTACTGTTGTTGAAGATGATAATTTATTAAAATTTCTCTCTCAACATAAAATTTTTTATCCACTATTTTATTCTAAATATTTTTTATATATATATAAAAAAACTATTTTATACTAAATATTTATATATATATATATATATATATATATATATATATATATATATATATATATATATATATATATATATATAATATATATATATATATATATATATATATATATATATATATATATATATATATATATATATATATATATATATATATATATATATATATATATATATATATATATATATATATATATATATATATATATATATATATATATATATATATATATATATATATAATATATATATATATATATATATATATATATATATATATATATATATATATATATAATATATATATATATATATATATATATATATATATATATATATATATATATATATATATATTACACTGGTCAACAGTGAAATTGCGACTGAGATGAAAGTACCCAATCCTGAATGAATTTAACGTGCTAAACACGAATATCACCTTAAAAATGTTTGTTAGCTCTAGCTTTTGAGTTACGGCCGGTTTTTTCATTACATATAGGATACGGCAAAATGAATGGGCGCACCAAACGCAAAATAAATTTCAGTCAATTTTGTTTACAGAAATCCTCCGAATTTTTTCACATACAGGTTTTATTTGAAATTATCAACATAAAGGTGGGAAGAGATGATAAGTTACGAGGTTTTTGCGACCATATTAGCAGCTTATTACTCTCTCGTTAAGTACAATCGTTTTCACGTTCAGAGGTTCAGAAAAAAAATAGCAAAACAAATTTCTTGTATTTCGTCCTTGGTTGTTTTAGAAGCTTTAGAATATTACAAATTAGTTTTAGTGATAAATCTTTGAATGTAATGCCTTGTAAATGCATTAATAACACTAATAAAGTACAATTTCGGCTTCATGAAGGAAAAAAAGGTTATGCCATTTTCTGAGAAGAAAAATGAATGCCGTTTTATGGAAGGAAAGGATGATTTTGCCATTGATAATTTTATGGTTAGGAGAGACAACAAATCGTGTTAATGAATTTTATTTATTCATCATTTCATCAGTTAAAGGTGGTGTTATTTAGAAAAAGATAAAAGTTAAATAGCTTAATATTTCTTCAACTCTCCGTCCTTTCCAACATGACATAGGACTCCTGCTCCAAAGTCTCAAATATTTTTTTAGTTTTAATGAGGATAATAGCTATGCGTCTGCTAAATATGTATGGTGTCAGAAGTGGGCGTTTGAAGAAAATCCCAAGTTTCATATAAAATCAATCTTTATTCCAACAACCATAATAAACTTAATATAAATAGAAATTCTTAACCATTGCCAACGGCTTCTAAAAACAACCATGGACGAAATGTAAGGAATTTAGTGCTCTTTTTTCTGCTCCTCTTGATGTGAGAACAATTCTACTTAACGAAGGGGTATTAAGCTGCTAATATTGGTGCAAAAACCTTGAAACTTATCTCCACCCACCCTTATGTTGATAATATCAACTAAAGCCCGTATGAGCAAAAATTCGGAGGGTTTCTGTAAACAAAATTGACTGTAATTTATTTTGCGTTTGGTGCACCCATTAACTTCGCCGAATCCTATATAATGAAATAAACGACCGTAACTTAAAAACTAGAGCTAACAAACAATTTTTAAGGTGATATTCGTGTTTAGCACGTTGAAATCTTTCAGAATTGGTTATTTTTTTTTTTTATCTCAGTCGCAGAAATTTTTTAAATTTTGTTGTTCAGTGTTATTTTAACTTGCTTAAACATAGATTCATTTTTTATTATCTCACAACCACTTATTATACATCGTTAAGAAATAAAAATAATAAACTAGATAATTGTATTTTATAAACTTCAAACCCTTTTTAAAAAAGTCATCACAATATAATGAGATCATTATTAGTTAATTAAAAAGTCATGTGTTAATAGATAACCTATCAAGATTAATTTAAAATAATGGCAAAAAGTAAATAAACTTTTTTGTTAATCACTTTCAACTTAATCTAACACATTTTTCATTTTTTAGAGAGCCATAAGAAAATAACTTTTCATTCTAAAGTGCTTTTTTTATCTCAAAATTTAAACACTCCTTAAATACTCTTTTTTTCTGAACCCGCCGGAAATCTGAATGATAAATTATGCTCCATCATTATCTTGAATCTTTTTCCATTCAAAAGAATAACAATAATAATTGCGAAAAAAATTACGAAAACGCAAATGGCAACAGTGTCAACATTCGTTGTCCTTTTCGAAAAGTTGACTTTGAAAAGAGTTCGCTCGAGGTTTTAAAAATATTTTAAAAAAGGATTTTTTTTTGTTCTAAGAACCTGGCACTCATCCAAAACAGTTAGTAATTTATTTTTTAATTTTTTACGGGGTTTAAAACAGAAAAGCTTCTTTTTTTAGTTGACAAATTTTAAGAGAAGGAAAAAAATGGCGACATAATGGGAGGTCACTGTGGGGCACGCCATTACAGTTGTTGGAATTAATTGTTTTTTCCCCGCAATTATTTCTTTTCTTGGTATTCAAATACGAAAACTGAATCGATAAAGATTGCGCCTTGCCTGAGCTTTAATCATTTTTAATAGCTGGGGAGGAATTTAAGCACGCGAATTTACCACGGAAGGGGCTTAGAAATGGAGATTGATTCCATCAAGCCATAAATCCGTCAAGTTGAATAAGATAGTACTCCGTAAATTTCTACCATGCTTTAAATATTTAGATATTTCATACTTTTGTAATTGTGTGTTTTTAAAAAAATTGTGTTTGTAATAACTGTAAGAACTAAAAACAAATAAGTATTATAACAAGAAACTATATTTTTACGAAATACAATATACGAAAGTAAATTTTTGTTGTTCCAACAGAACTGGCGATCGCATGAGGAGGAGATTACTATATCCATGCAAGATTGGCAAAAAAAATATATATTTGCATAGTTTTCTAAAATATTTAAACACATTTATAATATTCATTTTAAAGTACCGTAATTTATATTTTTTAACTTGAGTACAGCTATTTTATCCGAAACTAAAGAGCAGATGCTGAAGTACATTTTAATAAAATACATGCGTACTGCTCCTTCAGCACAACTTTATTGCTAAACATGCATTATTATTTGGTCCCAGTACAATTTTTGTATTGTTTCAACAAACTTTGCAATAACTGAAAAAATTACAATTTTTTTTGCATTGAAATATCAAAACATGTTTTCCGTATTTAGTCGTCATATAAATACGACTAACAACTTTAATTTTTTTTAAGCAAAAGAATATATTTCAGGATTTTTTTCTTTAAATCCTGATCCTACACTCTTAAAACGAGCGGTTTTAAGTCAGTCTGAGTTAATTTCCACTCCTTTCCGGTGCCGAAAATGCACTTCCCTATAGGAGTGGATTTCACTCTTTTGTTTTAAGAGTGTAGTCTATCGCCCCCGTAGTCTATCGGAAATAACTCAGTCTGAGTTATTTTCCACTCCTTTCCGTGCCGAAATGCACTTCCCCTATAGGAGTGGATTTCGCTCTTTTTGCGGAGTGGGTAAAATAAATAAAAGAAAACAATCCTACACTCTTAAAACGAGCGGTTTTAAGTCAGTCTGAGTTAATTTCCACTCCTTTCCGGTGCCGAAAATGCACTTCCCCTATAGGAGTGGATTTCACTCTTTTGTTTTAAGAGTGTAGTCTATCGCCCCCGTAGTCTATCGGAAATAACTCAGTCTGAGTTAATTTCCACTCCTTTCCGTGCCGAAAATGCACTTCCCCTATAGGAATGGATTTCACTCTTTTTGCGGAGTGGGTAAAAGAAATAAAAGAAAACAATCCTACACTCTTAAAACGAGCGGTTTTAACTCAGTTCTGAGTTAATTCCCACTCCTTTCCGGTGCCGAAAATGCACTTCCCCTATAGGAGTGGATTTCACTCTTTTGTTTTAAGAGTGTAGTCTATCGCCCCCGTAGTCTATCGGAAATAACTCAGTCTGAGTTAATTTCCACTCCTTTCCGTGCCGAAAATGCACTTCCCCTATAGGAATGGATTTCACTCTTTTTGCGGAGTGGGTAAAATAAATAAAAGAAAACAATCCTACACTCTTAAAACGAGCGGTTTTAACTCAGTCTGAGTTAATTTCCACTCCTTTCTGGTTCTGAAAATGCACTTCCCCTATAGGAGTGGATTTCACTCTTTTGTTTTAAGAGTGTAGTCTATCGCCGCCGTAGTCTATCGGAAATAACTCAGTCTGAGTTAATTTCCATTCCTTTCCGTGCCGAAAATGCACTTCCCCTATAGGAGTGGATTTCACTCTTTTTGCGGAGTGGGTAAAATAAATAAAAGAAAACAAGCCTACACTCTTAAAACGAGCGGTTTTAACTCAGTCTGAGTTAATTTCCACTCCTTTCCGGTGCCGAAAATGCACTTCCCCTATAGGAGTGGATTTCACTCTTTTGTTTTAAGAGTGTAGTCTATGCCCCCCCCCCCTCCATATTCTTAGCTACAGATTGAGACAGACTCGCGTATTGCGTTATTCATAAAATGTCGGTCTCTCTTTAAACAGTTCCGTAATATTTTCTGATATCAGCAAAAGAAAATACCATTATTTGAGTAATAAACAAATAGAAATACGCTTTCTCTTAAAAACGTTCTGTTCCGAAATCCTCTCGTCTTTTTATGCTTAAAAATATTATTCCACAAATGTTTGTAAAAAAGTTTTCTTTGAATAAAAACTCATAAAATGCTGAGCTCGAGTATTTTCCCGTGTTAAACAGGGGTTTTTTTAGAAGTAAAAAGAGTGAGATATCTTTGCATGTTTGCATAGAGATAGAATTCCAAAGTTTATATTTTCCGAATGTTTTGAAGAATACTTATGAATATTTTAAGTAGTTTTGTTTTATTTAAACACAGATATACATCTGGAATTCGAAGTTGAAGAAATGGTAACAAGAAATCTTTAAAAAGTATTTATTGACATTATTGTCGTTTTTATTACAAAACTGTGCACGGATATTCATTTTTGAAAAATATTTAATAAGGTACTTTGTTTAGTAAAATTAGTAATACTAATAGTTGTTTGGAATTAAAACCCAAATCCCCATTTCATTCTTTGAAGTTAAATTTACTTTTATTCTCAACCTTTTACCGTTTTGACTCAATATTTAGTATTTTGAAGAAATTTCGTATATCAATACAGCAATCCCTCGTTATATCGCGCTTTCCGGGAGACAAGCATAAAAACGCGATATAACCGAATGCGCGATATAACGAGCGACTTGATAAATATTATACTGTTGATGTATTTATGGTATCAAAATAGTTTTTAAATTAAAGCACAGTATGTATTTGAAAGATAAAACTAAATCATCTATATATATAATACTCTTATACGGAACCCAAATTTCCTTATATTTCTATCTCTGGAATGGCAACAGTCGAAATGAACAAAAATACTACACATTTCAAAATGGACGACTGAAAACAACAAAAAAGCGTTTCTTCAGGAATGGCTTGAAAAAAGGAAAAATAACTATAAATATTATGCACAAAACATAGTTCGATACGGCAGAAAAACATTAATATACTTTTTGAGAAAAGCAGTACGAAATAACACAAGGATTGGCAATTTCGGGAATGGCTGCAATAAGGCCAAAAAAAACAACAACTTTAGGATATAATCAGTAAGTTTAACTTTAAAGATGCATAATATTAGGGACGTTTAATGTATAAACATTTAAATTATAATTTATTAACCTAAAGGACCCTGTCCGGATTTGGCGTCTTTTCTTCAAAACGGTCGACTGAAATGACCAAAAGTATTACCCATTTTTCAAAATGGCCGACTGAAAACAACAAAAAGTGTACTTTCAGGAATGATTTTAAAAAGGCGAAAAGGGAAAAAAATAACTATAAATATTATGCACAAAACATAGTTCGATACGGCAGAAAAACATTGAATATTTTTTTTTTGTTGAAAAAGCACTACAAAATTAGAGGATTACGAAGAATTGGCAATTTCAGGAATAACTGTAAAAAGGCCAAAAATGAAAAATAACCATAAATATTATGTGCAAAACGTTGTTCGATACGGCAATAAAACAGAAAATATACTTTTTTTTTACTAAAAACACTACGAAATTAGTAGTAACAAAGGATTGAAAATTTACAAGTAGTGGCGAAGCGTTGTCATATTTGGCACAACATCGCCCAAAATGCGATACTTGGTGATTGCTCCAAAAATGTGTCGCCAAGGGTTGCCATAAAATGGATTTGGCGGGGTTACAAGATTTGGCAAAACATTGCTGGACATGCTTCGGTTAGCCTAAAGAATCGTTTCCGTATTTGGCGACCATTAGAAAATCTCGCCAAGTCGAAAAGACAACAAACTTGGGCCGGCAATTGCCGAGATGGTTGTCATCTCCAATGAAATTTCAAAAATGAAAATGAAATGTTTATTTTCTTTTTAATTTTTGAAAAATTTAAAAGAAAAAACTTTTACGTAACAGGAAAAATTCATTAAATTGCAGACCAGATTTATAGAAAACGTGGGACGAAATGCCGAAGAATTTATTTTTAAAAAGTAAATAATTATTTAAAATCGTTAAGCATATAATTGATAGAAGGTTGATGTAAAAAACTTCAGAATAAATTATATACATTTAAGATTTAAATGGATAAACATTTAGAAATTGGCAATGCAATTGCTTAATTTCGTCCAAAGGTTGTCATAATACCAATTTTTGGGGCTACCAGATTTGGCGCAAAATTGCCGGGCATGATTCCTTAGGTTAACCCATGCTTCTTTAGGTTTACCTTATAATTTTGATTGACTGAACTACCAAATACTATTGTTAATAAAACAAGAAGTTAATAAAGAACTAAAATAGCCTACTTTCCTGTTACTTAAATACTTACTGAAGTTCTAATCGGGAAAAAAAAACTAGGTTCCTAAAGTAAATATCACCAACAGCCGTTTCTACACTAGATTTATACACATTAGAAAAAAAAATCGAAACGTAGCACCCAGCTATAATTTAAACTTCTAAAAGCCAAAATCAACTATTTTCCTTAATATTCTTTCGTAAATTAATTAAATATTATTTATCATCTGCTCGTGATTTATTTGTAGTTCGAAGAATAATTAAATATTTATTGATAACTAAAGTAATGAAACTACTCCGAACTGCATTAAAAAATAAGAAATGTAAATTAAAACTAAGCATAATTGCATGCAAAAGTATGCCTTGCCGCTTTCTTGGTAGATAATTAATGAATAATTAAAGAATCAAATTGTGCTATATTTTATGACGTCATTCCAAACTGTTTCATGAAAATATTATTTTGCTTCAAATATGTTTAAATAAATAAAGTTTCTCATGCCATTGTTGATTTGGCAACAGTGATTTAAATGACTCAAAATTGAATTTCAATGCTAATTCAATGGGAAATTTGCCGAAAGATAGTAGATTTATGTCCGTTCGGACG